>RPOG01000633.1:0-276646 GCA_008086565.1 Thalassoma bifasciatum
ATGCAAAGTAGAATATGCCAACTGGCATCCCAAGTATGTGTGCATGACAGACAGGAAGGCTAAATATACAGACTGTATTTTTGACTTATCTGGCCTCAGAGCAGGTCGAGGTGGAACATGTTTGAGGGTGACCCACAGGTTTGTGTAGAGTTGTTTTCAACTCCAGACCTCACTTTTTTGGTTGGATTGTAAGAAAAATGAATTGGGTAATAGAACTCTTAGTAGAAGTGGGCCACCGTCATTAGGGTGATGTAAGATGAGATCACAACCTGAGAGTTCTGACACTCATGGAGGAAATAGAGCTTCTGTGTTTGGTATTCAAAATAGTTATTTAAAAAACTATCGGTAATTTTAACCCTGCCTGCGCTGTGTATGTTGGTTTAATTTGAATGACCCAGGATTTTTCATTTTCCTTGTGCAACGCTGGTTGGTTGGTAACAGTTGTCAGTGTCCTTTATTTATAGTGACAGTTGAAAGATTCCACCATCATCTGTTAAAGCAAACATTTATATCAAATAATAAGTCAGAAAAAAATTTCCAAAGCCTGGATGTGATGAATGTATGGGTTTTCAGGATAACTGCTCTGAAAAACTAAAATGTCAGTCAGTGTTTATGTGCTATTTTTAACAAAATAATAGTTTTACTGTTTTTTAAAAAGAGCCACATTGACCGGACTACAAATTGACTAACTTCCTTACCCAACTAGAAGATTTGTTGACTCTTTTCAAGCAATTCAGACTCAAATTGTGTCTAATGAGATGAAAACAATTGCTTATATTCCAATTTTGCTGAATAATACAGCCTGCAACATCTTTCTTTAAAGACTGCAGAAAAATGTCAACATCTTTATACTTTTACCCACCAAAATGATGAGTAAGTCTTCTTCAACTACCACATGAAACCAATGTAGATATTTAATCACTTTTTTCTTCAAGCTTAAAGAGACGGTGAGGACTAAGTGATCTTGAAAGTCTCATCTCTAGATATAAACCTAATCGTAATCCACAATTTAAAATGAGGTTATCAGCGCCAAACCAGATGATTTAAAAAAATTGATGTACCGCACGCTGAGGTCACTGTGACAACGCCATGCTTGCTGACAAAGTTGAGTGAGAAGAGAGATCTGTGTTTTTTTGTGTTTTTCTCTGCTGAAAACCATTTCCGTGATTTATTAAGTAGTGATGGTGGGAACAGGAGCTGGTCTGTCTGACAGAAAAGGGACAGAAGGAAGCTAAACAGGAGAGTGATAGAGCACAAGCTTATGGTTAAAACATGGGCTAAAGGCTCAACATGGGCTAGAGGCTAAAAAAAGACCAAAAGGCTAAAACATGAGCTAAGGGCTAAAACTGTGGCTAAGCTTTTTGTGCTAATGTTTATTCCAACCCACATGCAGCAGTTATTCTGCAGTGATCTGTTCAAACCTGAGAGTCTCTCAATGAAATCAAGAGCCAGGTTTACATTTGCTCTGCTTGGTAGATGAGCACTGGTAGGACATAACATTCTTAGGATTCACTAACATTACACAACATGTCTCAGAGCACCGGGCTGTGAGTAGCGCTAAGTCCAGCTATTAAACTACTGTACACACTGAGTTTATAAAGCTTTTCCCCCCTAGTAGCAACACAGAACATATAGATTACACTAGCCTATGGTTATGCAAATGTTACTTAGAACCTAACCAAGATCTAACGTTTAGGGAACATTCCTTCTAGGTTATGGTGAAACCTGGATAAGCCTTAAGCTCCAACAATTGTCACGTTTCAAACAATAGGGCTACATAACTGTTAATGAATTCATTACCGTGCCATGTTGTCATGTCAAGTTATCTTGAACAAAGGAAAGTAGAGTCAAATAAATGATCTGCCCTCCATTTAGTTTTAAAACAAACCAAAACTGAAACCAACATGGCTTGGATCATCAATACAGTGGGGGGCAAAGGCTTATGGGAGGCTTTATTGCTAGTGCTAACACTAGCTTTCCAGAAAGTCCTCACATCAGCTTTAAAGTACGAATGGATTGAACTCACAAGCTAAATCTTTACTGATCCTAAAATATCCTTATGGTCCCAAGTTAGTACGAAGGCAATAAAAAGTAAAGATGCTGAAGTTGATTGAATAAAGTTTGATGACTGTTCTGTTTACAGAGCGTGGATGCTGCAGGTCAACAGAGCCCTTTATTTTCTGACTAAAGTCACTGTTTGGCTTTACTTTTTGACAGTGGGAAGCAGGTGAGGGAGGTGACCTTCACACTACATTCTGTCCACAGTGTTCCCTTCAATCTAGTTCATGTGAAAAACTGCTTCTACTGCAGTGACATCTGCTGTTTTGAGTTCAACAGAGAAAAACTATTCTGTTTCAGTCCTGAGCTCGTCTCTCCTTCACGCAGGGTGCTGGAGGCGAATAAGAGGGTGGAAATGCCTTAGGGATGTATCATTTCCTCCCATAAATCCTTTGGACAGGGCAGGGCTGTCAGTGTGTCTGATATGAGGCCAGGCGGGGTGTATGGAACAATATGTATTTGATAAGTGTGAAGGGATGAAAGATAGACATATCTGTACATCTTTGAAACACAAGTTTTCGGAGCAGATTTTAAAGAGACGTTCAGTATCAGATTCTTTATGGACAAAAAGCATTGAATACAAACAAAACAAGTTAGGATGAGCAGAGTGTCTGGGAGTTTGTGGAACTCTTGTTGATTCACAAACTACTTTAACTGGGTTTATATTCACAGGAAAAATCCATCTCAGTCTTGTTTGTGTCTGTGTGTTGCTACGATACACTTAGGTATTTGACCTTTTAAACAAAGTAGAGGAGCCAGCTTGGTCCAAAAGTTCCTGTCCTTTTTTTCACTCTTTCCTCTTATACATATCTGATCACATTAGTCACATGCCCGTTTAAGATGTCAGATTCAGATCAGATTCAGACAACTTTATTTATCTGTAAGCAATTCAGTTGACGCACTGACCATACAAACATGTTAGGGCTGAATGATGAGCAAAAATAATGTAATTGCAATTATTTCCTGTATTGCGATTGCGTTTTTTTGTGCAATTATTTCTAGGGTCCCTATCTGAGACAAACATATTGTAGGGCATGAACAGTTACATTAATTGCAGCACAACAGCAACTCCTCCTTTTTGTCCATTTTAGTCACTTATCACTTATTTCTTGCCACTGTTAAACTATTTTTGATACCTTCTCACTATTTCCCCTTTTACTACCAATTTTCTTGCAAATTTTTGCTGCTTTTTGGCCATTTTTGTCACTTTTTACTCTTTTATGCCACTAATGGACCATTTTTGCAACAAATCAACTATTTTTCCAAGTTTAATCCCAACTTTCGTGCCATTTTTACTGTTTTCATCACTTTTTTCGCCAATTTTGCTACTTCTTAAATTTTTGAAGTGTCCTCCAAATTTTTTTGTTGCTTTTTGACCATTTTCAGTCACCTTTCTCTCTTTTTTTTTTTTTTTTGCCACTTGCGGACCATGTAATTGAGACGTCACTTTTTCAGTGCCACTCCCAATTTTTTAGCTAGTTTTTATCACTATTTTGCCATTTTAGTCACTTTTCACTCTTTTTTCTGCCACTTTTGGCCCATTTTTTAAGAAACTTTTTGAGTATTTCCAGGTTTTATCCAAATATAAATGCCAATTTTTGTTGCTTTTTGGCAATTTTAACACCTCAAATTTTATTGCTACTTTTTGCTGTTTTTGCCTTTTGTTACCACTTAGAAAATTTTTCTGTCAAAGGTAGTTTTCAACAGTTTGTCTGTTTGGGTTACACTGGTGAGGAGCAGAAAACATCTAATGCGAGAACTGTATCTGATATTTCAACACATTTCAGGTTATAGAAATATTGCACTATCTGCGATTAGAATATTGTGACTGGACATTTTGCAATTTTGTCTAATTTGCGATTAACTGCCCAGTGTTAATACATGTCCTGTGTTTCATGGCAGTTGTAGTTTGAGGTTTTGACCACTCATAGTGTTATGACAGTGAGAGGTTTTCTGAAGCCATCATGAAATTAATAAACTCATGTTCAAAGTTAAATAAAATACAGAAGTTCTTACAATACCCACACGTTTTCTGTTTTGCATTATTTCTGGGTGATTAAGTACATAATTTATCAATCATCCAACTCTGAGCAGACGAGCAGACGTCCCTTTGGGTAAACTCTATCCCATTTCAGCCAGAATAAACATGAATCTACCATTTCACAGTTACTTTGTCATAGCTCATAGATCCTGGATGGATTTTACTACAAGAACAGTTCAGGAGGATTGAGACTTCTTCCTGGTATAAAAAGCAGAAGCACCAGCAGTGAGGGTTGGTTTGTGTGTTTTGCCAGAAGTGTTAAATATTAAACTGCCTTTTCGACATCTGTTTGCTCTGGCACACAAATATGATGCTAAGCAGAAGTGAGGGGTGTAAGTGATTAGGTTTTTAAGACGCAGTGAGGCAGGTTTTTGGGTGTGACCCTATTGGTGCTGCAGGTCCTGGCACCAAAACCCCATAAAGTAAATTATTAGCCTGAGGACCCGCCCCAAAGATTAATAGCAGTCACAGTTTGCAAAGAGGCAGTAAAACAGATCACATTGTTTAATGACAGGGCAGGCTTCAATTCAGATGTCATTTTAACTCTATGCTTCAGTGGGTTTGTTCTACAGCCTTTGTTAAACCTGTGTGTCTGACATGTAATTGAGCCGTATCTATGCACATGCACACACACATACATGCACACACACACACATCACAATCAAAGTACCGCTGAGTCCAGCAGTGCTTGTGATAAAATGGAAACTTCAGACTCTTTCTCTAAAGACAACATGTAGGTTCCCACCTCACAGAACCTCACACCCTGATAAAAAGAGCCAAAATAAACATCCAACCAAGAGATTGTGTGTGAAGCCTTTTAAATCATTTCCCGTCTCTCCTCACTTGTCTGTTGAAGCTCATCCAATACTTTCCATTACTTTGATGATGCTCCTTAGGAAATATGGTTGAAAATTAAATCAAAACGGAACAGAAACATACTATTGTCATCATAAATCATACAAGTGATGAAACATACACTGTTTGATGTAATTTGTTGTTTCAATGTAAAAACATGATGAATAGGGCTGTTTTAAAATCTTATATTTGGTCAAAAAATATTTACTTTTGGTTCGAACACCAACAGAAGTTGTCTTGATTAAATGAAATGTCTTGTGTCAACCCTTGTCTTAGTGTGGTTGACTTAGACTTGCTAGACTTTAAGGTAGAGTATGCAGAAGTTTCATAGAAATTAGAAATTGAGTTTTTACAGGAATAATTCTGCTCAATTGTCGTCTCTGGGCCTCTTGACTTGTGCGACAGTGTCTGTGTGTGTCTCACCCACTTATAGACCTGTTTTGTTAATATTACGCTGGACTCGGGACACTTCTGGGCGGCGAGCAGGAGTTTTTATGGGTGAAGATCAGCCAATCACAGCACGCCCAGTGTGTATGTGACTTTGTGTGTTGCTGATAGCGAGAAGCTAGTGAAAGAATGATTCTATAACTGCAGCGTATATCACCTACCTGTAGGAAGTCAGGTGTACGGCTCTTGAGTTTCTTTCAGTGATGCTGCAGGTGCTGGCAGGGCTGGTTTCTACAGTATATTGTGTGAACGAAGCTACAACTGTTAGCCATGATATGAGCTATGATTGAGGGTAGTGAGCATGCGCTGATGCTGACGCTGAGCCACGGAAGAGGAGACGAGTTTGGGTGCTGTTCGTAAACAGCGAAACGAAACCTATCGAAAATTTCTTCATACTTCACCTCTAACTTCTTCAAATTGTTGTTTGAAACAGTTCATCCCTTTAACCAAAAATGTTCATTTTTTATGCATCGTGGTGCAAAGTTATCATGTCTGTCCCATAGAGCGCAGCCTCAACAGCAGAGTCAGCAAAGTCTTATATCTAATGTGTTCTCTTCTGGGTGCAATTTTAAAGCTGTAGCTTTGCTAAACAGCTGGGAGGGGCTAAGGTGTGTAGTAAACTAGTAAACAAAGTGTAGCAGCAGACCCCTGACGGTCATCCTCAACTGTATAGTATAAATCACTGTAATTGGGAGTACTTGAGCATTAGGACCATGGGGAAGTGTTGATAAGAAAAGTTTATTTGAACAAAAATTAACTACCAATGAAATCTCTGCTTTCAAGAGGCTTTAAATTCACTTATTACTAGATACAAAATTTAATTTACAAAAATGAAATTCACGGACAACAGTAAATAACATAAAATACTTTTTAACTTAAAAAATATATATAAAAACCACATCCACAAAAAAATTGTATTTTACAGTGTATGAATGTTGTACTATGTTGTAGCAGAATTACAGTATATTAGAATATCAATGCATCCGGAAAAAGATCTTTATCCCAATATTCATTTCAAGGTGAAAAGGGTAAAGACAACAACTAAAGATCCTCATTGTAATGTTTCTGTTTTGCAGCAACATGGCCAACGCTCTGGCCAATGCCATGTGTGAGCGCTGCAAGAGCGGTTTCGCCCCAGCGGAGAAGATCGTCAACAGCAACGGGGAGCTTTACCATGAGCAGTGCTTTGTGTGCGCCCAGTGTTTCCAACAGTTCCCTGAGGGACTTTTTTATGAGGTGAGCTGTCGTCTTTACCACTGGTTTCTCAGTAAGACTTAGATCATCCAATAAAAGATGGATGAAGTAGAGAGTGAAAGATTTAGACACAGCCCTGAGGGGAGGATTGTTCATAATAAAAAAAAAGAAAATCATAAATACATGAAAACACAGTTAGCATAAAGCATGTGTGGTCTGATGGGAAACCTCAGCCTCAGTGTAAATCTGAAAATCTAAACTTATGTTATCATAAGTGCAAGATGGTTATTATTCTCAAACTTTACAATAGTTTTAAAATGAGTCAGTCATGAGTGCTTTGGGCAGAATCTTTAAACAAAGAGTCAAACCACATGGTCCTGTTGATGTAAATGCGGAGGGAGGTATTGAATAATTGAAACCCTTCTTCCAGTAAAGCTGCATGTTTACCAGCTTTGACACAAGGCCAGATGTTTCTCCAGCAGGCCCCAGGGAGCCTGGTGCTGCTCTGTTCAGAGGGGGCATCTCTAACACTGTGGTACCAATCAATTATTTCCTTCTTCTGTTTTCAGAAGACAGCTTTGAATACAGGCATATGTAATGTGCAATGAATTTAAAATGGAAAGGCACCATTTTTTTAAATGAGACAATTAGAATTGTGTTAAAAATACTTATAAAGAGCCACAAAAAACATTGGTTAACAGAAATTTGCTTAAAATTAAAATACATTTCTTGAAACAATTCATTTGTCCCACCTCATTGGCAGATTTCTTTACTCTTCACAAGTAATTCTGGGATCATTTTTGTCTCTAAATATCTTGGAATATAACATGTTTCTGGACTTTTCAAGTGAATGTAGTTCATACCGAATCTGATAAGACAATTTTCTGATGTAAGTAAAAAACACTTGCTGAGTTGTGTTTGCATTGCAGTGATGCCTGTTTATGCTCTGCAGAATATGGGAGCATGAATTCAAAGGTATCTGTCCATGCAACAACTTAATTTTACTTGAGGAGAAATGTTGCAGTGAGAATTTCAAATTTAAGAATAAGTGGACCTTTAGGTGTTTGAACAAGAAGAAACTGCCAGTTGTTAGATTATAAATCATTTAGAAAAAACTTCCTGAAGTGCAATTATAAGTGAAATAGTCAAAATATGAGCAAAAAAGACTAATTTTATTCTTTCGTGTTATTCATTTTAGCGAATGAATGATGTTTTTTTGTTTCAAAAGAAGTGTTTTTGTGCCAAAAAATGTCGTTTTGTTGTATTAGCCATATACATGTGCCTCAGGATGTGCACCTGTACCTTGAGCTGTAGTTTTGTGTTTGTGGTGTCTCTTCCACATTATTTTTAAATGGTGAATGGTTAATGCACCAGTTATTGTAGAGCTCTTTTTTAATCCTTCTGACCTAATTCACAAACAGAGCATATGCACTAATATGTGCCTAAGCCAAGCGTACAAATTTTTGAAGACTGCAAACAAAAACAGAACTTTTTCAGACTATGTGTATGCCTTTATCAGAAAATGCAAAAACATATTTGTTTAACTAAATGTATGGCATATTTACACTACTTTTGATAAGAGAAAAAAAAATAGAATTCAAAAATATAAGCCGTGAATTAACTCAATGTATTAAATAACTATAAAATTGATGAATTTTTACCCTAATCATAATTTAAGTATTGAATCTTAAATACTTAGTTTAAAATTAAAAATGAATCAACTGCAAATGTGCAAACAACAAAAAAAGAATGAGTTTGGGGAGTCTATCAGTTTGTATGAAAATTTTGAGGCTGTGTTGCACTGATAGCTTTTAGGATTACCAGAGTGTTTGTACAGTACAGCAAACAGTCATGCTCACAGACTAGCATCACATGCCGACTTGTGACTTTGAACATGTGATTCAGATATTAAATCCTATATCTGCATTTGGGGCTGCACAATCACAGAGAGAAAGACAAAAGGAAGAAAAGTTAACCAACACTTGCCAAAGAATACTTTAACTTATTCAAGCTTTCTGCTCCAAATTTACATCATTTTCCAAATAGAGGTGTTAGCACAGTAAGGGGAGCTCATATAAATTTACTTAGCTCTGCTTCCTTTTCTTTGCTCCTGAAAAATGACTCAGTGATGTTGTGTGATACTCAATATTTCAGTTCTGCCCCTCAACTGAAGGGCTTTGATTTTCCAAATAAAGAAAATTTAGTCATCAACTTATTGTTTCACATATTCTCAATGCAGTAACTCATAAATAAAGGCTGTTTCCCCATTTTCAGTGGTTTAAGGAACATTTTGAATTCATTTAGAAAAACAAAAGAATCAGAAAGAGATTTCAGGGTCTGTTTTTATGAAATTTGTAAAGGTATAGAAGTTTGTTACAGCAAAATCCTCATATTTTATTATTAGTCTTTCACCAAAAGTTATTGTATACTAAACATAAATCTGATTTTTTTTTTTTTTTTTACAGCTGATGGAAAAACTGAGTCTGACTAATATCAGTTTCATTGTATTGTAGTTGTGCTGATTTATTCTAGTATGTGACAGTAATTCACCTAAACCTGAGCCCCCCGAATGGACAAACAGCATTAGCGCTGTGCATTGTGGGAAACAGTAGATGCCAGGTAGACTGGTCTGTTGCAAACTGAGAAATTGTCCTGGATCAGTAGAAACATCCAGGAACTTGTAGTTTACTGCAGATCTCGCATACTGACTGCTACGTACTGAATTTCAGCCAAAGTAGTAGGAACTGCTGGTGTAGTAGGAGGTTTGAACACAGCCATAGTTACTACCAGTTTAAGCAATTCACTTAAGTATAAAAAGTATCAATATTATGATATATAACTCATATTTGATCATTTCAACACTAAATAAATAGAAAAAAAATCATACTGCTCTAATGGATGTTTTAACATCTCTGTGTCCAAACGTTTTGTTGTGTTGACAGTTTGAAGGCAGGAAATACTGTGAACATGACTTCCAGATGCTTTTCGCTCCCTGCTGCCACCAGTGTGGTAAGTAAAGTCACTGCAGCCACAAGAAACAAATCCCACCTGTCAGTTTTCTCCTCAGGCGAAATGCTCCTTTAATGCTCAGCCCTCCACTTTTCCACTTTTCTCCAGGTGAGTTCATCATTGGGCGAGTGATCAAGGCCATGAACAACAGTTGGCATCCAGACTGTTTCTGCTGTGATATCTGCTCTGCTGTGCTCGCCGATGTTGGATTTGTGAAGAATGCTGGGAGGTCAGTTCCTCTTCTCCAATATCTCTTACTCTCTCTTTATTTGATAAATGTTATTTTTTTTCTTAGCTTTTCTTGACTCTCCCATCATCCTATCATCCCATCAGGCACCTGTGTCGTCCGTGTCACAACCGAGAGAAGGCTCGTGGCCTCGGCAAGTACATCTGTCAGAAGTGTCACGCCATAATAGAGGAGCAGCCTCTTCTTTTTAAGAACGACCCTTACCACCCCGATCATTTCAACTGCAACAACTGCGGGTAAACACACACTCACACACTCACACACACACATCCACAGGACAAATAAGTGGCCTCAAGTACCAACGTTTTTTACCACACTTTATCAAACTCTAATTTCAATTGTAAAACACAAAGTTCGAGCTAAAGTTAAGAAAAACAACACTGGGTCACATTCAATAACAAATATGAGCTTAGAATGTGCAAAAAAATATTTGAAGGACAACTCTAGGATTCATCAATACATTCTGACTTGAATTTATCCTTTCACTGCAAACAGAACTAGAACTTCCTCAGACCATAGAAAGGCTTAAATGATGATGACAAACTGGTATGTTATGATTACTTTCAGTTAGAGAAAAGCCTTTAACAGGGTTCAGTATTAATAATTATGGGTTGACTAAGTGTATCAAGTAACTATGTAATTGATGCATTTTCAACCTTATTATACTTAAGATACTGATAGTTAACTACAAATATGAAAATGTGCATTTTCAAATGTCTCATTGTTAATATAAACTTAATTGTTGCCCACTTCCGCTGATTAATTCACTAAAAGACGCAAGGCAGATCAACAAATTTGGTACACATGTGAATTTGACAGTGAGGAAGTGCATTTCTATATGTTAACTTGTGAATAAGGCCCAGTGTCCTTTCCTCATTTTGTGTAATGTATAATCAGGTGTTCCTGGAAACAGTACGGTGAAAAGAAAGAATGCAGGTTCAAATCTTTCTGACAGTGTAACTGAAATATGCCCACTTTTTACATGGAGTTGATGGTTTTGCACATTGTCAAAAGTATTAATGCAATGATGGGACTTTATGTTATAAGTATAAGCTGAGTGATGTTTTGTACAGTCCTGATCACACCAGACTCTCACAAACAGAGCGCTTTGACATACAGAATGACCCAGTGTATTTGGGTGAGACAGATTACCTGTGATAACCATAATATTCATAACAATTTTTTCAATTCAATGCAATTCACATCAATTCAAAAAGCTTTATTGGCATGACAAACATACGTTTACATTGCCAAAGCAGGTGTGACATGAAAAAATGTACACACAGTTAAACATCCAGTTAAATAAACTTTACAGATGTGCAAAAAGAGCATGCAGTGCAAGATATAAAATAGAAATAAAACATTAATAAAATAGACTATATCTCTCTACATTGGAAACATTACAAAATAACAATTATTAGCATTATAGTCGAAAAATATAATCAAAAAGTGAACATAGTGTAATAATGATAATTAATATACACCATCTACTCAACAAAGAGAATCAACATCACACTTCACAGAGATCAGAGAAAACTGGTTAAGTTTTACCCTAAATTCTGAAGGCATGCTGCACGTTCTGTCAGCAAACCAATGAAAGAACAAAGACTGCCCTCTAGTGGACAAACTGTCTTAGTGCACATGCTCTGATTTGACTTGAAGAAGTAAGTACAGCATTCTTGCATTTCACTTGAATTATATATGTACCTTGTAAACCTCTGAGTACACCAAGTGTTGTTTTCAGTGCCCCCCTCTCTGTGTGTGGAGGCTGTAAGTACAGTTCCATTTTGTTTGTGGAGTCTAAGCAGAGCTGATGTAGTTTAATTCTCTTCTCTCCACAGGAAGGAGCTGACAGCTGATGCCAGGGAGCTGAAAGGGGAGCTCTACTGCCTGCCCTGCCACGACAAGATGGGTGTTCCTATCTGTGGAGCCTGTAGGAGACCCATCGAGGGTCGAGTGGTTAACGCCATGGGGAAGCAATGGCATGTGGAGGTGTGTTGTTTCACTATGAACCTTTTGATCTTTGTTACCTCAGCTCAGCAAACACAACATGAACTGTGCAGATACAGTTATATTTGATATTTTGAGCCATTTTGGTCCTACTTTTTTTTTTTTTAACTTGGCAAAAAGCCCCGATCGTTGTAGAAGCCCAAAGCTGGCTTTGGTTAGATTTTTTTCCCATTTAGGTGAAAAATTTTGAGCTAAGAGGTAAAATTAGATAAATAAAAGTCAAACTTTTGTCTTTCATCAAAAAATTTCTCTTTAATGTCTCAAATTTTGACTTGTTTTCCCGTCATTTTGACTCAATCTAAGGTTTTAAAATATTAACTTCATATGGGCAAAAAAGAAATCCCCAACAAAGCAAAGTTTTGATTTTAATTTTTGAACTTTCATAGTTAGTCACTCTGCTTTTTCTTTTACACAAAACAGATTTCCCAAATGCCCCCTATTCCCTCTAATTTTTTGAGTGGACGTGCTGCTAAGATGCAGTTTCCCCGGCATTGCAAATGTTTAAATATCTGTCAACTCAAGATTATATTGGAAATCTGTTTTGAATCAATGTTTTTTTCTTTTCATTTAAAATAATTCCATGATGTAATTCTGTTTTAATCAGCCTTTCCTCAGTCATACCTGTGAAATTGTTCCTGCTATATGAGTTTCTTTCTTGTTTTTCTTTTCCATTGAATCTTTTCATCTTCTCTTCACTTTATTCCAATGTTGTTATTATCTTCTGTCGTCCTGGTCCACATCAGCACCATGTGTGCTCGGTGTGTGAGCGCCCATTTCAGGGCCACCCCTTTTATGAGCGAGGCGGTCGAGCTTATTGTGAGAGACACTTTGATATGGTGAGGGGATTAAGAATGGGCCTGACCTTGACTGCTGCTCTGTGCCTCACATGTCTGTGTCCGGCATCAGTTTCCTCTAACTACCTCCTACTGCACTAAAACACAAGTCGACCAGTGGACCTGCCAATCTGACCAGTATTCAAGTCCACAACATAACACTAAAAAGTGACTCAAATTGCCAGAAGATTAATTCATCTGTCTCATAAAATAATTGCTTTTCTAAACTTAACATTAGATGCACCCTGTTTAAAGATTCCATTAAATGACTATGAAACCAAAGAGAAACATTATCAAATATAATTATCATATATGCGGTAACTCATATGAATAGCACTAAACTGCAATAAACTGAAATTTGAGCAGGTGTTCATGTCAGAGATTAAAAAAATATAAATACAAGTAGACTTAATACATGCCAAACTCACCTGACAAGGCCAAAAAACCCTTCATTTTAGATAGAAAAGGACGAAAATAATACCCAATTGCTTGTTAAATGTACAAAACCCAGCCAGTGAGGTGAGACAAATGTACTTGTTTAATTTTTTTCTGCTTTTGGTCGTTATTATGATATCAAGGAACTTGACAAGCAGTTTCACACTTTCATTTGAATTTTTTTTTTTACTTTTTACTGCCAATTCAGGTGTCCTTTCATTTTTTTTTTTTAACTTTAGTATATTTTTATTAAGCATCTATATTACATACATTGAAGTAAACATTTATGTCTCCTTTAACTTTTTGTTGTGGAATCTATTTTGTATTTACAATTGTATTCAAACATTCTAACAAGACATTATAGAACCAAATAATGAACAATGGACATTGTCCAAGCAACAACAGAGAAAAGAAAGGGAGAGAGGGAGAATAGAGTGGAATCAAGAATGTGAAGAAAGAGAAGGAAGAGGGGGTGTTTTCATAATCAAAACTGTTTTTCTGGACTTGTCAACACTTGCTCAAATTTTAGTTTTTGCAATGAGCTGTAAGTTGTTTACTTCTTAGATAATATCCACTTATTGCACGATCTGAAATGAAATACAGGCATAAAAACGTTAAATAGAAAAACACAATGAAACTATCTTATTTCCATCAAGTCAACTTTATTGTTGATTTTACTCAACCATTCTGTCTGAACTCCCAGAGCCACACTGGGTCATTATCTGGACATTTTTTTTGTATTGTCAGGAAAGAATACTCTCCTTTAACATTGGTCATCTTCTATTTTTACTCCCTCACATATCTCTACTGCTCTGTCCTTCTTGTGTACTCTGGTTCCTGTTTGGATGCAGTAACAGGACGTCTGGACTGAAGTGATGTGGTTGTGGTCTGACCTGATAATGTTTGTAGTAATGAACTGACTGCTAATCATGTTTACTTGGCTGTGGGTTTGTTTTCAGCATTTTGTGTGTGCTAAGTGTGAGAAACCATTCCTTGGACACCGTCACTATGAACGCAAGGGTCTGGCCTACTGTGAAACACACTATAACCAGGTAACACACAGGAGTATAGAGAAATGTAATGTAGAGATAGAAAACAGAAACACAGTCCTTAATAGTAACCAGTAAAAACTCTGTATTTGAACGACGTCAACACTGATGTCAAAATATTAAATAAAGATAATAAAACTTGACAACTGAAAGTGAGCTACAAAATAGTATTGATATCTATATTATATATTCTAATCAGAGAGAAAATATTTAAGTCCATGTACAGCTATTTTGGTTGCAAACGTATCAGTGCTTAGAAAAACATTGAATGACTCAATTTAGTGTCAATGAATAGTCTTTTTTCCCCACACGTCACATCCATTTAGAGAGAATTAAAACCTGAGCCTGTGCTTGTTTGCATGCTCTGTTTTATTTGTATGAAGCATTTTGTGTTTACTTTGATAAAGAAAATAAATGATGCATCATGTTTCAAGGTTAAAATAAATCACAAACATGCTCATGCTACTGATGCCACGCCATTCACTTTCTTTTTGTCTCCCTTCGTCACGTCCAGCTGTTTGGGGACGTCTGCTACCACTGCAACCGTGTCATTGAAGGAGATGGTGAGAAAAAGCGTGATGACATATTTGTCACTCATTGTACTGTCCTATGATACCCCTCTTTAATATGGCGTTAGCATTCTTTAATCGCTGTCTTGTATCTAGTGCTACATTTCCAGCTATAAATTCAGAACAGGACTACAAGTGTTAGAATTATGTCACATGTTGGTTTGTCTTGCGTTTTTATTTCAGTGGTGTCTGCCCTCAATAAGGCGTGGTGTGTCAACTGTTTCGCCTGCTCCACCTGCAACACCAAACTCACCCTCAAGTAAGTTATACACTGGTCTGAGAGGCATGCTCTAACATCATGGGATTGATCGAGGTTTTGTATTGATAAAGTAGGTCAGCAATTAATCAATCGAGATTTGTGATCGTGGTACAGTTCAGATTAATTATGATGATCAGCTGTGAGTATATGTAATCGATCACACATGTTTGAAATGTGTGTGATAACAGCCAATCAGAGTTGACCTTTTCCTGCTTCACTCCCATTTGTAAGTTGCCAAAGAAGAAAACAGAATAACCAAATGTGGAGCTAAACGTGGTGTTGAGGGCAAAGAAAATGTCGAGCACTTTCTTGGGGATAATGACTATCTTTACATTATAAGGAGTCTTTATTATTCTCATGGGGGCAATTTGTTTATTTTGTGTCTTGCATACCTTTAAAAAATGTTGCTTTGTTATTTGCTTTGTAAGTTAAGGTGAAGCACGCAGAAATTTTCGCTAGGTTTCGTTCCTCTGTTTACAAACTGCATCCAAACTCGTCTCCTCCTCCGTGGCTCATCGTCAGCAGCAGCGCATGCTCACTGCCTCCGACTGTAGCTAATAGCATGGCTAGCAGTCATAGCTTCGTAAACACACCATAGACTAGATAATTCTGCATACTGTACCTTTACTAAAACTAATCTAAAACTTAATTAAAAAAATTAACCATCTGCTCTTTTTAGCATTCAGTACAGATTTTAAAAAACACATTTGGTAGTTTCAAAATAATACAAAAGTCATGACAATAATCGAGCTGTGATGATATGAAAAAATATATCATGATTTTTTTTTTGCCACATCGCCCAGCCCTATGATAAAGTATTGATCATATTTAGACATTCAAATTAGGATTTCATTAAGCGCTCTCTTTGCCTGCTATCTGTATTTCCCATCTTGTTCATTCCTAATTTTCTTCGAATTACAATCCTGGGTCTCTGTGAGCTTCTCCTTTAACTCTCCTCCACTTTTTTCTTCCCTCTGCTTTGTCTTGTTCTCCTTTCCTCTCCCTTCACTCTTTAAATTCTCAATCTTCTGCTGCTCTCATTGTTTCCCTTCGTCTCTATGCTTCTTCACCCTCCTGTCTTGCCTTTCCATCTTCTTTCTCTCTGCCTTTCCTCTTTTCTTTTACATCCTTTGCCCCCCTCCCCTCCCTTCCTCCTGCTCTGGCAGGGAAAAGTTTGTGGAGGTGGATCTGAAGCCAGTTTGTAAGCACTGCTACGAACGCCTGCCAGATGACATGAAACGCCGGCTGGCCAAGCGTGAACGCGACTCAAAAGACAAGAAGAAGAAATTATTGATACCCATGTGTCTGTGATCCCCTCTTCCTTCTTTCTTCTCACTTCCACTGTTCTTCCTTTGGTCAGTTTCCATCTGCTTTACTTTTTGTCTAACCTTTTGTTGTTTCACTGTCATCAGGTTCTAAACTTGTCACTTCATCTCACAGTTTATTGTTGAATTTAATGAAAGTTGGTCAGAACATATCATGGCTTTAATACATGGCCATTCTTCAGTGAAGAACACTAAGAAGGACTGAGGCTCCTACTCCAGTAACCCCTGCTTTACAAACAGGAAAATCAGATCAGTCACGTGGTGAAGGGTATGTGTTGTTTTCTGGGTTTCCTGGCCCGTCTGCACATAGAGGCTAAGCTCTAATCACTTCCGGCAGCTTTCTAGCTGCAGCTCTGAGGCAGAGCTGAGGTCCTGGCAGGTTTGACACGTGCTCTGGTGTTGCCAGTGATTATCTACTTTAGGAGGGAATGGCGTCCAGAGCATATCAAGGAAAAGGTTTTTGCTCACTGCTAGTGTAAAGAAATGAGTGTCAGTAAGTGCCTTTAATACAGAAAATAGTCAGAAAGTATGATCAGCACCTTCTTCATACATTATTTCACTAGAAAAGATGGAAAACACTCTAAACCTCATGTGGACAGACAGTCATGGGATACTTTGTGGTTAATAATTAGATAGCATGCCAAATAAAGATTGTTTTTCAGAAACTGCAAAATAAATAAACAAGATTTAGCTGTATGTTTTCATTCAGTATATAAAAAGATCATAAAAAGTAGGGTTCAAAATGAACATATGAGGGTGCTGGTTCAGCCTTGAGATTTAAGTCATTTTCCAATGAGGTTAGCACTCTCACTCGTACTCTGTTGCTTCCTCTTTTCACTGTCAATTCTAATTGAAGAAATAAAAAACAGGGCTTTGAACCAGATATTTTCCTGAATAGTTTCTTTCTGACTCAGTATTTTACATTTTTGATTTTGAGTTCCACTCCAAAATTTACATTCTCAAACCAGTTTGAACCAAAAAATGTAATTCCTTAATATTGTTCCATGTCAGACATAGGACTTTAAGTCAGTAAGTGTAACTTTATCACTTTCTAATGGTCTGTTATTTCTCACAACAAACTACAACTCACCAGGTCTGAGCATTATCAGGGGTTGACATTGAGGTTAATTTGTCAATATTTTGAAGCCTATTTTTGTCAGTTAAAAATATAGAAAATGATAAAATGGCTTTGCTAGATTCTTTTTTCGCACGTTAAATTAAAAAATTTGAGATAAATTGTCAGAGTTTCAACTTTGTATCTCATGATTTTGACAATCTCAAAATTTTGATTTTGTTATCTCAGAATTTTGACTTTCATCTTGAGATACTGACTTTTAATCCCATAGCTTAGACTTTTTAGCTCATTTATTAATTTATTTGTTTTAATTCTAAAAAATGTGGCTATTTTTTCTCATAAGTTTGACTTTGCCATCTTAAAATATATACACTATTTATCGAAATACTTTGACATTCTGGTTCAAAGTCCTGATAAGCACAAGAGTTGATGACTTTGGACTTACTGCGTGTAACACTATCATGTTACCACTTTCACCCACAGGAACAAGTTTGTGGAGTTCGACATGAAGCCAGTCTGTAAGAAGTGCTATGAGAAATTCCCTCTGGAGCTGAAGAAGAGACTGAAGAAGCTGTCTGAAACTGTTGCTCGGAAGTAACCAATCAACTGAGACTGTGGCAAGGTGTCGATGCGAGTCACATGTCCTCTTTGTACAATCCAATATGATGGCTTTCATATGTTTTGGATTAAATGATAGGATTAAGTTATGTTGTTGTTTTTTTCAAACACTTCACTCATTTTATGTCCTTTTACTCACAGATAATTACATCATTAGCCTGAAGCTTCTTGGTTCAAATGCTGCGCAGTATATTTTTCACATGATAGCCTTATTTCATCACATTAACTATACCAAAACTTACATGTATCAATGTGTCATACAAGCATTCAGTTAACTTTACTCGCCTGGCAACTTGCCTTATTATACTAAGTTATGCCAAATGTTATATGAGTTATGTTGATGTTGATTATACTCTTGTATAATTAAAGAGTGAACCCAAAGAAAGTTGAGGAAAACATAACTCCAATAATTTTCCATCAACATGTGCTATTTTATGTATTATTACAATGTGCCTTCTTTAAATTTATGCTGAATAAGATTATCCCTATAAGTTTTTGCATTTATTTTATTTATATGTAGCTTCTATAATGTTACAGTGTTGATCACAGCCGTTACATGTATCCTCTTGAATTTCTTTTTTCTGTGCTATGCATTTTGAGCATTAATAGGTAAACAGGTTGCCTGTTATAGTGTCATTCAGTCTATTCTAACAACTCTGAAATTATTGGAGATGGTTTAACTGCTGTCATTAAGGTCAAATATGTGAGGGAACAGAGTATTAGAATTACCTCCCTTTACAAGCAAAACCTTTAACCCCCTGTAAACAAATACTGAGAATTTGAAGAGTGCCTTGACAGGATTTACTGCATGGCAGCTGCTAACTTTGTGTGTTACAACATGATGCCTTGTGGCATGTGTAGAGACCGGATGTTGGAGCAATGTTAGATGTTGAACGTGTGTCTCTGTTGTTTGTAATCCAGAGAAAGTGATCCTCTTAAACGGGGTTTTACCGACTTCCGCAAGGCTCAGACCTCTTAGGAAAGAAAGCCAACTGTTGTAAATGAGAGAGAACAATTTCCATTACGAGAAATGTTTCACCCAATCAGTGATTTATACTATAAAACACCAATCTCACATGGTTGTTTCAATCACACATTCCACTATCTGATTGGAAAACAGTTTCCAATGTAACTCCTGTAAATTTCTTCACAAATTCTGTGTTACGTAGAAGCCAAACTATGATCTTGACTGTTGTGAAGCAGAAATCAGGCTCCACTAAAAATAGTCCAGTGGATATTTTTATTTGATACCCGACTACCTGGATGCCTCTGTACAGATTGACACTGCCCTTAAACTGTACTCCAAAGGCTTGTCAAGCGACAGTATTTATTCATGTCAGCACAATCTGCATGTTCTGGAGTTGAACTCTGTTTTTCTTGTCCTTGTATCTGTGATAGACTGTCATTTCTTCAAATAAACATATTTCAGTTGCACCATAAGTTGTGTTTTTGATTGGGAACTAATTTCCTCAATTGTTCCTCTATTTTTGGTGACGCTGTTTAAGTGCAAACTGAGATTGCAGATCTCAAATGCATCCAAAAGTATGGCTTTAATTCAGCTCTTCTATTCTGAATTGACAAAATGTCGTTTTTCTTTTTAACTGTTTTGCTGAGAAAATTCATTTAAGTTTTCTATCACAGTTTGCAACCTTTGGAGTTTTCTAAAAAATACAAAAGAAATTGATTAAATTAGTGTTTCCCAACTTTTTTGGGCAGTGACCCCATTCGGACGTCACAAATTTTTGGGGACCCCAGAGACTTTTTTTTTTTTCTCTAAAATCAGGGTTTTTCTCCTGTTTTTATACTGTTGTAAATACATAGTAGCCAGAATTAATGCACAAAGTGACCGTTTTATTTTTCCTGATCAGGATATAGACTTTATTTGAAGCGAACTTTCAAATTCAAAGACACTTGATTTATCCCCAAGGGACAATTAAAGGCACATAGAGCAGTAAACAATGTGGACAAAGACGAGAAACAAACAGCACAAAGTGTAGTCTTGCACTGTAAATTCAGCCTTCTGGTTAAAATGTTAAAATACTGACTCTAGGAAATAGAAGTAGAAAACAAGTTGTTTTGGACACTAAAATACTAAATAATAAAATACTTAAAAATAAGACACTAAAAATACTGTAATACTTAAATATTGAAACATGTATAATAGTGGTTCAGTCTGTTGTGTTTTGATTGTAAAAGGTATAATAGTTACTGAAAAAAGTATTTCAGTCATAATTAAAAAAAAAAAAAAAATCCATTACTACACATTTTAGGGGACCCCATTTGGACTCAAGGCGACCCCAATTGGGGTCCTGATCCCAAGGTTGAGAAACACTGGATTAAATTGTATTTCGTTTTAATAATTTAATGAAAATCTCTGTATTACATTCGCATGTACTATTTATTATACAACTGCTCTGGACAGGTCGCTTCCCCAGCCCACCCCCTTTCAAATCTCCTGCGTCATTGTACGTCAAACATTACTCGAGTTCTCATTGGTTCAGGCCTCGATTCAAGTCGGTACACATCCCACGTGACCTGCTGCCATTTGAGGGTATTGAGACTGCGCATTATTGTCATGGAGAGTTGATGCTAAGGAGTGACAGTCGGACCCTTACTCATGTCAGTTTTTTACATTTTGTGGTTCTATGGTTTTGTGTTCACATTAGTTAATCTTTTTGGAAGACATGAGGCGGAGTAAGGCCGAGGTTGACCGTTACGTTTCCACAGTCCAGAGTTCGTCTCCGTCTCTCAAAGAGGTAAGTGGAGCTGGAGGCTAATGTTAGCATTCTGCCACGACCGTGTCAAAGCAGCGTGTCAGCCTACCGGCACTGCAACACTGTCTGAACAATACATGAATAAAAGAGGCTTCATTGTAGTTAGCAGAAGCAGACTTCAACATGGTGTGTAATGTGTGTTTTCTGTAGTCTTTGATACTGAGGAGCTAGCCGGGTGTTAGTTAGTTAGCCGGCATGTCTCCGCCGTGTCCTCCCTCTTCGCCGCTCTGTGCGCACAAATTGCGCGGCATGTGCTTGGTAGATTAGTTGAAGACAGTTGGTCGTGCTAACTAGCTTTCTGTCTATCTTTCGAACAAGTTACAATAAAATAATTAACACTGAGTAGAAATATCCCCGAACATATGCCACCAGTTCCGCCCGGAACCAGAATGATATGATATTTACCTATTTGTGATTAATGCTCAGGAAAACAAGTATGTAAATAAACTGAAGCGTCGTTAACGAACCGTGACTTGAATACAGATTTACAGGATTTATCATTAACTTTGAGCTTAACAGAAACTGAATGCTCAGTTGAATAGTTTAAGGGTGTCACTACAACATTACAGTTAAAGTTGTAAGCATTCCTATTTAGTCCATGAGTGTAACGTTAGACAGCAAAGCTCCCAGAATCCAGGACACTCATTAACATTACCTGTCAACAAGATGGACACCTGTTATATACAGATACGTTTAATGTCATAATTGTTGATTAAATTAGTGTGTATGTTGTTTCAATTCAGTTGAGAGATTTTGTAAATTTGCTCATCATGGCATTGAGATGTACAGTTGTGCCTAATAGTTTACACCCCCCAGCAGAATTTCTGAGTTTTTGGCCTTTTCTCAGAAAATATGAATGATAACACAAAAAACTTTGTATCACTAATGGTTGGGTGAAGACATTTATTGAAAAGAAAAAGTTGACTCTTTTTAAATCATAATGACAACAGAAACTTCAAAAATGACCCTGTTAAGTTTACTCAACTCTGGTGGTTTTGTCCTGATAAATGCACAAAAGTGAACACGAATGTGTTTGAATGTCTACTTAAGGTAACCATCCTCACCTGTGATCTATTTGCTTGTAATCAGTGTGTGTGTATAAAAAAATGAACAGGGTCATTTTTGAAGATTCTGTTGTCATTATGATTCAAAAAGAGTAAACAGAGTTGTTTGTTAATAAGTGTCTTCACTCAACCTCTAACCATGAGTGACTGAAAGGTTTTTGTGTTATCATTCATATTTTCTGAGAAAAGGCCAAAAACAATAGAAAATTATGTTGGAGGGGGTGTAAACTTGCAAACCATTTTTCATTCACCAGTATTTATCTTTTCTTTTTCTTTTTTCTTTTTACAGAAGCCAGTCAAGGGTTTTTTATTTGCTAAATTGTACTTTGAAGCAAAGGAATATGAACTTGCTAAAAGGTAAGATTACATTCTCCAATGTCCAAGTACCAAAGAAGTAAAAATTAGCAGTGATTGTTAATTGTTCATGTTGTGTTTTTTCCCAGACATGTATCAGAGTATCTCAAAGTCCAGGAGAGAGATCCAAAAGCACACAAGTTCCTCGGACAACTGTATGAGAGGGAGGGGGACGTCAACAAGGCTGTAGGATGTTACAAGGTATGAAGCAAATGTCTTTAGGCGAAAACGGGATTTATTTTGTTGTCATCTTAGTCAGAAAAAAGTCTCAGGTGTAATTCAGATTTCTTTGAATATAGAATGTTCTCACTTTTCCACCTACATCAGCAGACAACTTCGCATTTGAAACGTGATACATCTAAACAAGTCGTTTGCATTACTGCTCATTTGGCTGCTAGACTTTTAACCTAAGCCTTTGGTTTCCTCCTTGTTCAGGGGAACACTGCGTTTACATAATGATGAAGCATGTAGACAGTGTAGGAAAACTTACAAAAACACACAATCTCACCAAGCAGAGCAAACATAACCTGGCTCTTCATTTGATTATCTGGTTTGAACAGATGTAGGATAACTGCTGCATGTGGGTTGGAATGAACATTATCATAGACAGCTGAGCCCGTGTTTTAGGCTTTAGCTTGTGGTCCATCACTCTCCTGTTTAGCTTTCTTCAGTTCTCCTGTCCTTTTTCTGTCAGACAATCCAGCTCCTGTTACCACCGTAACTTCTAAATAAATCACAGAAATCATTCTCAACAATAAACACAGATCTCTCTCCTCGCCGGCGTGGTGGCGTTATAGAGACCCTGACTTGTCTATTTTGGTGTTCGTAATCTCATTTTAAATTAAGGATTATGATCAGGCATGTATTTAGACAAGAGACTTTCACGATCACTTAGAAAGTCCTTAAAGTCTTTTTAAAGAAATTCATTTGAAAATAAAATTGATGTAATGGGATAGTATTTACACCTACATCAGGGGTGGAAATACACTTACTGCCTTGGGTGTGGTTGTATTGATTTTGTAGCAGAACAGTCAATAAATTGCTTTGTAGTTTAGTGTTTAAGGTTTCAAATAGCTTTTCTAACTGGGAAATAAACAATCCAGTCTTTGACTCTTGATTTGTAATCTTCATTCTAGGGATAACCCAATCTCTTGTATTGGATCAGGGCTTGACATTTTTTTTAATTCATTGATCGGCATTCAAGCTGAGTTTCACATCAGATCATTTACGTTAGCAACAGATGAATGCCAATGCATCATTATAACCCAGTGCTCTGAGTTGGCCCAAACTCATACACTTGACGATAAAAGGAAAATATATGGTACAACCAGACACAAAGCAGTAACATCTTCTTTAAAGCTTCCCATGGTGGACATCTGTTACCTTCACATTAGCAACTTTGTGGCTTAAATGTCAGCAGTGCGGAAATATACACCAGGTCAAAATCTAATGACAAGTTTAATATTTTTCACAATTACACATTTTTCACTTTTGGTTCTAAAAAAGATTCTAAGTTGTTTACAAAATGCAAAAAGAGCCAATTGTTTCTAATAAAGCTCCTGTCACTTATCTTTGGGGCTTAGTAGCACTAACTTGACTTCATTTCTGTGTCTCTAGCGGTCAGTAGATTTAAATCCAGCCCAGAGGGACCTGGTGCTGAAAGTGGCTGAGTTACTTGTGAGCAAAGAGGAATGTGACAGCAGAGCAGAGTTTTGGGTGGAGAAGGCTGCCAAGCTGCTTCCAGGAAACCCTGCAGTTTTCAATCTTAAGGTGAGGTCTCCAAAAAAGAGATTTAATTCACCCAGTAATAATTGCCAAAATGTCAACATGAAGAAGGTCAAATTAATTATGGTGGAAGGAATGCCACATTAAGCAGCTGTCTGTTTATCTCCGTCGCCCTGCACAGGAGCGTTTATTGAGTCGTCAGGGTCAGCCAGGTTGGAACCAGTTGTTTGACCTCCTCCAGGCTGAGCTGGCAGCAAGACCAGCAGATGCTCATGTAAATGTGAAGTTGGTTCAGCTTTTCTGTCAAGATGGACGCTTGGATGAGGCTGTCAAACATTGCCTGGCTGCTGAGAAAATGGGCCTGCTGAGAAACAGTCTGGACTGGTACACTCTTGTATTGCGCACAGTGCAGGTGAGCATGAAAAGACCTAAATACACCTCACATTTGTACTAGTGTGCAACTTTCAATCAGGACTGTTTCAGTTTTAAGTTAAAAAAAAATGTTTGACCTTTCTTTCAGGAGTATCTTGCCCAGCCAAATGTCTCGAGTAATGAGAAGATGTGTCGGCATCTCCAGAGGGAGCTGCTGTTGGCTCACTGCAGCCGGCTGAGAATCACACTGTCTGAGAGCAGCCTGAAGCCAAGTCTGGATGCTCTGACTGCGTAAGTCATGTTGAGATGTTTGCACCTGTTAAGTCCTGTCTCATTCCGTAGCTACAGCCCCAACTTTTTTTGTCTTTATCTTGATTTCAATAACCTTTCGTGCTTTTCATAGGTCTATTGTTGGTAAAATAATTCCTCACTGAAGTCACTGATCATAGGTTAGCAGGTTCTATAATGTGATTTGAGTTTGGTGTTAGGCTGAAGGTGAAATAAAATATGTCCCTGATGGCTGCTTCAGT
The DNA here is from genome assembly GCA_008086565.1 of Thalassoma bifasciatum. Taxonomy (NCBI): domain Eukaryota; kingdom Metazoa; phylum Chordata; class Actinopteri; order Labriformes; family Labridae; genus Thalassoma; species Thalassoma bifasciatum. Next base: position 24,844 of record RPOG01000633.1, read on the forward strand.
TCTGCAAAATTGTTCATGGTATATAGATCCTTATTGTGATTGTAAAACCTGAGTGAATCAGCAGTCCCTGCATTTCTCTCATTGCTACATCATGATAACCTGGACGGTTTCATATATCCGCCACGGAATTATTTCAGTTTTCTGTCTGGGTAAGGGGCGCTAGATAGTGTTTTCAGAGGCGGGATCTTACAAAAAAATGACGACCATTCTGCCTGATGTACTTATCACAGACCAATCCACATCAAGCCATGGTGACGTAGTGGATGTGTAACTTGACACCCCAGACAGACTGTTCATGTATCCGCTACGGAGATATTTCACATTTCCGTTTTTGCTCAAAACATCGTTTCCTGTCAGAAAGGCTTTAAGTGACGTTCTCTGTTCTTCTTTTAAAAAGGAAATTGAGTTGATTTCTAATAAAAGTGCAGATATAGCCGTGTCCGTGGAGACCACTTCACACGCCACCATTGTATTTAAACATTCAAACGCTTCCCGTTGACATCACGTCTGCGGCTCTCGCAGCTCCCGCCTCTCTTCTCTGATTGGGTCGACAGCATCTCTGCTGGGTGAAATCAATTGTGATTGGATCTTAGCAAGATGGGTCTGTAGGATTTCAGAAAATGAATCAGGCAGGTCCATCTGCAAGGTTAGCATCATGATGTCAGACTTCCAGATTTCAATCTGAAGTTGAGAATGTGACCGAAGAACACATTTTTAATATCCATGAAACTTTTCCTTCTGTTGGAGTTTACCTCTGACCAGCTTAGAGAGGTACTATGGCAGATTAAAGAAGCTTTCTCTTTAATACAAACATGACTTCATGGCTGTGGAGCCTGTGGTATCCTGATTAAAATTTTGCCTTTTAACTGTGACCTATTATCGCCTAGTGACAGCTGGGATAGGCTCCCGCAACCCTGAACAGGATAGAGGGTAAAGGAAATGGATGGATGGAACAGTGACCAGTTTTTTTTTTTTGAAGGATCCTATTCTCTAATATGAACTGCAAATTAATCTGTTTGGGTGTGTGCTTGTATTTATGTCTGTACAGTTTTGACCAAGCTATGCAGACGCTGAGCAGCACAGCTGGCCAACACATGGACGATCTTTATGACGTGTTTGTAGAAATGAGAGGTCATCTCTACATGCACGCTGCTACACTGCTGCTGAAGATGGCTCAGGATCGACAACAGACGTGGAGGGCTGTCATTGACCTGGCTGGATTATGCTACCTGTTAGCATACCAGGTACTGAGACAGCAACAATGAGGCTTAAACATAAACAGTTGTGAGCTTTTTATTTTATGCATACTTTAGAGACTACAGTCATTTGTTATAAATATGTTTTATATTAGTTACATTCTTTCTATTGATTAAAGCTCCCTTTTCCTTTTAGAGCTTTAAAGGGAATTCCAACAAATAAATTCAGTCTTGATTTTTATTTGTTTTTCCTACAGGTCCCTCGACCAAAAGCTAAAGTGACCAAAAGAGACCCAGTAGCCCCACAACTTCTGGAACTGCTGGCCAATGATCGTCAGAGTCAGGCTGGCCACATGTTGCTGAATCTGAGCACTGATCCAACCACTTTGATCAGAGAGGTCTGTTTCAGTTCAAACTAGAAAACGGAGCATTGTTAAGAATTGATTGAATTTTTACTGTTGAATATTACTCAATGAAAAAGATTACAGGTTTATACACAGCTCTGTCACAACTTTGTTTCATGGACTGTTTCTTTGTCCTCTGACATATATATTTCTCTGTATCACATTTTACGAAGCAGCTCTAATAAATAACTGATGGGAGTCGAGATAACCATTTGGTTTTCTGTGTGTAGGTGGTGGAGGCATTTGGTAACCGGAGCGGTCTGGACTCTCTGTTTGAGCTCTTGTTTGGACCACAGGCCTCCACTGGGTCGTCCTTCATTGCCAATGATGACATTCATTCCATCAGCACCTCGGCACCAGAGCTCTCTCAACTGGCCAAAAATGATGCCGGTACAAAATCTAAGAACTCTTTTAGTCTCTGAGATTTTGTGTGTTTTTGAGGGTGCTCATTCACTTGTGTTTTTTCAACAAGCACAACATGCTTCTGTAAAATAGGTTTATTTGTTAACAGATTATTTCAAGACAGAGAGGTACATTTTTAAAAATTCCTACATTGTGATAACTCTCATGTCATTTATGTAGGTTCTGTACTGCTGCACGGTGGAGACTTGCAGCATCTCTGCTGGTTGGGACTGCAATGGACCATCCAGGCCCAAAAACTGTCCCTGCATGATTGGCTACAGCAGCTCTTTCCTAGGCTTACTCTGGAAACTTCTAAACTGGACACCAACGCACCAGAGTCCATCTGCCTGCTGGACTTGGAGGTAGGTGGAAGCATGTGGGCTGGAGAGTCTGAATAATACAAGTTAAAGCTTTGAATGTTTTTTCACCCATGTCCAGTAACAAAACATTACATTATGCGTTGAACTTATATAAAGCAATATTTCAACAGGAGCCTCATACACATTTAAAGGCTTTCATGGCAGAAGTCATTTCAAATGTTCTTCATCTGTCGGCTGAATACCATTGGAAATATACAAAAACATGAGTTAATAAAATATATTTGAGTGTGTGCTCTGTCGTATTCTCCTGCTTTTTTGCAGAATTCTAATTACCTGCCTTATTTTGCCAAAATGCATAACCCACTCTCTTGGGCTTTTTTTCTTCCGTGCAGGTGTTTTTGTACGGCGTCGTGTTCTGTAGCCACTGTCAACTTCAGGAGACAGCGAAGATCAGGAGCTCAGTGAACCAACAGCAACAACAGCAGCTCTTCGAGCCTCGCTGCCTCCCCCTTCCTCTTCTACGCCTCCTGACCACTGACAGACAGAGGGAGTGGTGGGACGCCATCTACAGCCTCGTACACAAACGAGCAGCGTGAGTACAATTAGGTGCTATAGTTATGTCATGTGTGACATGAGGTAAGACGGGTAACACTGATCGTGTCTGTCTGCAGTGGTGCTGTGCAGTTGGCTTGTGCACAAGGTTTGCTGTCTTGAATACAGTGATACCTTGACTTACAAATTTGATTGAAATTCCTTTAGCCACGTTGAATATTTCAAAAGAGAAAACCTCCAAACAGCAGACACTTTCAGCGAATCACTGGCCACTCTATTTTCATCCTCCATCACTTTGTTACCCAACTCTTTGCCACACCTAGGAACCCTCCTGCTGTCAAACCTAGCAACTGCTCGTAGGCAACATCCAGAATGCCTTTATTAATTTTAACCTAACAATCACTGTGTGAACTGTGAATGAGGAAGGATTACAGTTTAACCGAGGACCCAGCTATGCTTTGGAATGTTGTACACGTGAGCAAGAAACTTCAGAGTGCAGTGTACTTTGCTATAACACCTGTGTATAAAGTACATCAATGACAAGCTGTGTGGTGGTAAAAGGAATATCTATAAAGCAAAACTGTAAACTGTACCACATGCACACCATAGCATAAAGCCCAGTCAGTGTTTCCCCTACAATTATATTGGGAGGGCAATAAAGGGCAGTGTGACAATACATATTATATTGCACTGGGCAGAAGTGCAAATACAATAGTTTGCTTTGGAAAAAAACAAAAGTGAAACACTGAAGAATTATCTGCTTCACTGCACCATCTGCCACAAGTTTATTCAATTAACCAAAACCAGAGCGAACGAACAAATAAACTTTACTTTTGCTTTGTCAGCCAAACAAGATTGTACTAGCTGACTCAGTTATGTTTCTATTCAATCATGTTGTTACATTTTATGAATATTAAGAACACAAAATAAGCAGTTGAATGCCTGCACATTTGTCCCTTTTCTGTTTTCATTTTCACTGTTTTCAAATTGCTGCCATGACCAGGTCTTTTCATGTAGATCTGATCAGTGTTTTTGCTGTTTGTTTCCCTGCAGTCCTGGTACGTCAGCTAAATTGCGGATGATTGTGCAACATGGGCTGAACATTCTGAGAGCTGGAGAAAAGCACGGGCTTCAACCAGCATTGGCCATTCACTGGGCCCAGTGTCTCAGTCAGACGGTACACACACACACACACACACACACACACACACACAGTATTACCACTCATTAAATAGCCAGTGGGACTAAAAAATTGAATCCAGTACTGAGCATGCACTAAAATTAAATCAGGAGTGGCTGTTACCTGCCATCTTCTGACATTCAGGCTGCAATGGGGAAAAAACATCTAGGCTGTTACTTGTGCAATTGATTTTTTTTTTTTTGTCTCAGAGGTTCCTGCCAGCCTTGACACCAGGCAACGAGCACCATATGTTGGTTGTTATTTTCATTACAAAGTTAAGAATATGCAGACAAACAATAGTGATTTTTTTTTAATATGCAAAATGATCGAAGGGAAACAAGATAAGCCAACACTCTGTGGCACAAGGAGTCAATATCAGACAATACAAATACTTCACCAAGTTGTGAAGTGAAACCTAAATTAAAGTTGTTTCATATAAAATGAAGCTTAACTTTGGACTGCTGTCTTTGGTGGCTCCAGGCTGTTTCAGAGTGACTCATTTCCTGCTCTTTCAAACAGAATCCTGAATAGCCCAAATGTCAGAGAAATCTCAGAAACAGTTTTAGCTGTTTTACTAAACAAGATTAAACACTGGATCACCAGGTCTATTGGTAAACATTATCTAATCGGGCAGCCATTTTTGAAAAAAGAGTCCCCAGTGCCCCCAAACACCACCATCTGTGCTTTTTTTACATCCACTATAAAACAGGTAGTAGCCATTAGCTGGAGTGAATTTGGGCCCAAAAAGTTTGCACAATTAAATTAACTGACAGCTAGTTCTGGACACAGAGCAAGAGTAGCCAGGTTTATTTTTTGGGTCAACTAAATGTGCAAATCCTTCACACGAAGGATTTCATCAGCCTTTAGGGGAAAAAAAAGCCCAACCATGTGACTGAAGGTCATGGGTAACATCCTTACCCTAATGTCATCTTCTTTCCTTTTGCTACAGCTCAGAGAGCAGAACCTAGCACTGATGGTCTGATTTCATTTGTTTTGCTGTTATGGTCAGACTTGCATGTTAAGCTGCAGTTTTTCTTCTAGAGTATCTGAAATATCCTCCTACCAGTTTTGTAAAAAGAATCAATATCAAAAGTTGCTGTTGTCCCCTGGAGTTAGAGTCTATCAAATGCGAGCTCTCTTTTCTTCGAAACCTTTTCTGATGTGTTTTGAAAAGTGACATCCTGGGTTGGACAGCTACTGGCTGCCACAGTCTTGGTGATATCAGAAACACTGGCTCCTGTAGCCTTACACTGTCTTTTTAACACAGGGTGAAGGCATGAACTCGTACTACGACCGGAAAGAGTACATCGGCCGTGGTGTCCACTACTGGAAAGCGGCTCTTCCTCTGCTGGAAAAGATCAAAAACAGGCGCAGTATACCAGAACCACTTGACCCGCTCTTCATCCACTTTCCATCCAAAGATATTCAGGTTACACTTTCTCTTGTTTCCTTTATTTGAGTGCTACATACTGCTGTAATGTTGAACAGGTGTAGGGGACTAAAGGATCAACTACTGATCCTTTGATTTGGATCAGTCTGTGTGTTGAGTCTAACAGTTTATGATTTAATTCCTACAACATGCAGCTCCGACATTTGTTTGTTAGAAAAAAAGAAGTCAATTATTCATACTTAAACATAAGCTGCATAATGTTTAAGTATGAATTTTTTCTTCTGTTAAAATGTGTCATTTCAGATGTATTCTGTGAAAGGTTATGAAGAGGAAGCCAAGGTAGCGTATGCATCGCTTCTTGATATTGAAGGAAAGACAGAGGAGGCCATTGCGACCTTAGAGACCATCAATAGCATGTCATCCACCTGGCAGCTGGCACAGGTAAGTCTGATCATTAGTTTCATAGAATATTTGAAATTTAGATGCCAACTGCTGCTTTTTAGTGTTCATGATATTTCTTACCACTCAAACAGCATAGGGGTTCAAATGTCATTTTTGTTCAAGGATTGAATGCTTCTGTTAACACAGCTTTCTGCCCTGAAAAACTTGTGTATTTGTTATAGAAATTGTAACATTTTTTTAATGAATTGAATCGTGTCAAAGAAATCTGAAAAGATCTTCTCATTTTAAACCAACAATATCATGCTCATCTTTTCAGTTTTAAATGCTGGTCTTCTAATGTTTATGCTCTGCTACTCATAAATATGTAATGTAAGTATAATTTTTACATTAGTTTTTGCTCAAATTTTTGTTTTCACATATTTTTTTAAAGATCTACCAGAGATTGTCGGAAGAGGCCAGCAATGGTGTTGAGGAGACACAAGATAGGTGTATCACTTTTCTGAAAAAGTTCAGGACTTACCTGTCCAAGATCTACAATGGTAACGCAGACGATATTGAGAAGGTGAGTCCTGCGTCTTTGAGCTCTCAGTAGGGTGACTTATATCGAAATACAAATGTGTCTGGCACTATTTGAGATTTTAAGGGTTAATTTTTTTGACAGCACTAGTTACTATTTTTTTTACCTGTCATCCAGCTGTCCGTTTCCATGGAGGATATAGTGGACCTCCTCAACGATGTGAACCAGCAGCTGGGGGAAAGCGGTGAGGATGAAGAGGTGGAGAAGGAGGAGGAAAGTCTCAGAGGACCAACACACTCCAGTCCAGCTCAACCTACAGACACTTCTGCCGTCATATCTCACATTAAGTTTTCAACTCCGTCTCCAAACAAGAGCATCTCTCCTTCCAAAAGACACCTGGTATGTCCTAGTCATTTTAGAAAGAGTTATGAGATGTATCCCTGTCAACTGGAGTTAACAGTTGCTTTGAATGTGATAGAGTCACAACATGCTATTTTCTTTTTGTAACTGCCTTCNACTTTTCGGCGTCTCAACTGAAAAGAAATCCTCACTTGAGAAGCCATGCTGTGCCGCTCACAACCAAAACACCCCTCTCCCTCTGTTCTGCCAGCGTGCTTGCACTGCGCTGTGTGTGTGCGTCATCACGTTAAGACTACGCCTCCTGCACATGTGGTGTGTGAGTGAAGGAACGCTGCAGGCTGCAGCACAGGCCGCTATTTGTTTAATATCGGATCGGGTTTCATGCCTCATGCTCCGATACTTGCCGATACGTAAATTAATTCAGATCGGCACCCGATACCGATACTATATCGGTATCGGCCCAACACTAGTTGACATCACGTCTGCAGCTCTCGCAGCTCCCGCCTCTCCTCTCTGATTGGCCCGACAGCATCTCTGCCGGGTGAAATCAATTGTGATTGGATCTTAGCAAGATGGGTCTGTAGGATTTCAGAAAATGAATCAGGCAGGTCCATCTGCTCTGCAAGGGTAGCATCATGATGTCAGACTTCCAGATTTCAATCTGAAGTTGAGAATGTGACTGAAGAACACATTTTTAATATCCATGAAACTTTTCCTTCTGTTGAAGTTTACCTCTGACCAGCTTAGAGAGGTACTATGGCAGATTAAAGAAGCTTTCTCTTTAATACAAACAACATGACTTCATGGCTGTGGAGCCTGTGGTATCCTGATTAAAATTTTGCCTTTTAACTGTGACCTATTATCACCCAGTGACAGCTGGGATAGGCTCCTGCAACCCTGAACAGGATAGAGGGTAAAGGAAATGGATGGATGGAACAGTGACCAGTTTTTTTTTTTTTGAAGGATCCTATTCTCTAATATGAACTGCAAATTAATCTGTTTGGGTGTGTGCTTTTATTTATGTCTGTACAGTTTTGACCAAGCTATGCAGACGCTGAGCAGCACAGCTGGCCAACACATGGACGATCTTTATGACGTGTTTGTAGAAATGAGAGGTCATCTCTACATGCACGCTGCTACACTGCTGCTGAAGATGGCTCAGGATCGACAACAGACGTGGAGGGCTGTCATTGACCTGGCTGGATTATGCTACCTGTTAGCATACCAGGTACTGAGACAGCAACAATGAGGCTTAAACATAAACAGTTGTGAGCTTTTTATTTTATGCATACTTTGGAGACTACAATCATTTGTTATAAACATGGTTTATATTAGTTACATTCTTTCTATTGATTAACTCTCCCTTTTCCTTTTAGAGCTTTAAAGGGAATTCCAACAAATGAATTCAGTCTTGATTTTTATTTGTTTTTCCCACAGGTCCCTCGACCAAAAGCTAAAGTGACCAAAAGAGACCCAGTAGCCCCACAACTTCTGGAACTGCTGGCCAATGATCGTCAGAGTCAGGCTGGCCACATGTTGCTGAATCTGAGCACTGATCCAACCACTTTGATCAGAGAGGTCTGTTTCAGTTCAAACTAGAAAACGGAGCATTGTTAAAAATTGATTGAATTTTTACTGTTGAATATTACTCAGTGAAAAAGATTACAGGTTTATACACAGCTCTGTCACAACTTTGTTTCATGGACTGTTTCTTTGTCCTCTGACATTTATATTCCTCTGTATCACATTTTACGAAGCAGCTCTAATAAATAACTGATGGGAGTAGAGATAACCATTTGGTTTTCTGTGTGTAGGTGGTGGAGGCATTTGGTAACCGGAGCGGTCAGGACTCTCTGTTTGAGCTCTTGTTTGGACCACAGGCCTCCACTGGGTCGTCCTTCATTGCCAATGATGACATTCATTCCATCAGCACCTCGGCACCAGAGCTCTCTCAACTGGCCAAAAATGATGCTGGTACAAAATCTAAGAACTCTTTTAGTCTCTGAGATTTTGGGTGTTTTTGAGGGTGCTCATTCACTTGTGTTTTTTCAACAAGCACAACATGCTTCTGTAAAATAGGTTTATTTGTTTACAGATTATTTCAGGACAGAGAGGTACATTTTTAAAAATTCCTACATTGTGATAACTCTCATGTCATTTATGTAGGTTCTGTACTGCTGCATGGTGGAGACTTGCAGCATCTCTGCTGGTTGGGACTGCAATGGACCATCCAGGCCCAAAAACTGTCCCTGCATGATTGGCTACAGCAGCTCTTTCCTAGGCTTACTCTGGAAACTTCTAAACTGGACACCAACGCACCAGAGTCCATCTGCCTGCTGGACTTGGAGGTAGGTGGAAGCATGTGGGCTGGAGAGTCTGAATAATACAAGTTAAAGCTTTGAATGTTTTTTCACCCATGTCCAGTAACAAAACATTACATTATGCGTTGAACTTATATAAAGCAATATTTCAACAGGAGCCTCATACACATTTAAAGGCTTTCATGGCAGAAGTCATTTCAAATTTTCTTCATCTGTAGGCTGAATACCATTGGAAATATACAAAAACATGAGTTAATAAAATATATTTGAGTGTGTGCTCTGTCGTATTCTCCTGCTTTTTTGCAGAATTCTAATTTCCTGCCTTATTTTGCCAAAATGCATAACCCACTCTCTTGGGCTTTTTTTCTTCCGTGCAGGTGTTTTTGTACGGCGTCGTGTTCTGTAGCCACTGTCAACTTCAGGAGACAGCGAAGATCAGGAGCTCAGTGAACCAACAGCAACAACAGCAGCTCTTCGAGCCTCGCTGCCTCCCCCTTCCTCTTCTACGCCTCCTGACCACTGACAGACAGAGGGAGTGGTGGGACGCCATCTACAGCCTCGTACACAAACGAGCAGCGTGAGTACCATTAGGTGTTATAGTTGTATGTCATGTGTGACATGAGGTAAGACGGGTAACACTGATCATGTCTGTCTGCAGTGGTGTTGTGCAGTTGGCTTGTGCACAAGGTTTGCTGTCTTGAATACAGTGATACCTTGACTTACAAATTTGATTGAAATAAACCTTTTTTTTCTTTTAGCCACGTTGAATATTTCAAAAGAGAAAACCTCCAAACAGCAGACACTTCCAGTGAATCACTGGCCACTCTATTTTTATCCTCCATCACTTTGTTACCTAACTCTTTGCCACACCTAGGAACCCTCCTGCTGTCAAACTTAGCAACTGCTCGTAGGCAACACACAGAATGCCTTTATCAATTTTAACCTAACAATCACTGTGTGAACTGTGAATGAGGAAGGATTAACCGAGGACCCAGCTATGCTTTGGTATGTTGTACAGGTGGCACAGCAAGAAACTTCAGAGTGCAGTGTACTTTGCTATAACACCTGTGTATAAAGTACATCAATGACAAGCTGTGTGGTGGTAAAAGGAATATCTATAAAGCAAAACTGTAAACTGTACCACATGCACACCATAGCATAAAGCCCAGTCAGTGTTTCCCCTACAATTATATTGGGAGGGAAATACAGGGCAGTGTGACAATACATATTATATTGCACTGGGCAGAAGTGCAAATACAATAGTTTGCTTTGGGAAAAAACAAAAGTGAAACACTGAAGAATTATCTGCTTCACTGTACCATCTGCCACAAGTTTCTTCAATTAACCAAAGCCAGAGTGAACGAACAAATAAACTTTACTTTTGCTTTGTCAGCCAAACAAGATTGTACCAGCTGACTCAGTTATGTTTCTACTCAATCATGTTGTTACATTTTATGAATATTTAGAACACAAAATAAGCAGTTGAATGCCTGCACATTTGTCCCTTTTGTGTTTTCATTTTCACTGTTTTCAAATTGCTTACATGACCAGGTCTTTTCATGTAGATCTGATCAGTGTTTTTGCTGTTTGTTTCCCTGCAGCCCTGGTACGTCAGCTAAATTGCGGATGATTGTGCAACATGGGCTGAACATTCTGAGAGCTGGAGAAAAGCACGGGCTTCAACCAGCGTTGGCCATTCACTGGGCCCAGTGTCTCAGTCAGACGGTACACACACACACACACACACACACACACACAGTATTACCACTCATTAAATAGCCAGTGGGACTAAAAAATTGAATCCAGTACTGAGCATGCACTAAAATTAAATCAGGAGTGGCTGTTACCTGCCATCTTCTGACATTCAGGCTGCAATGGGGAAAAAACATCTAGGCTGTTACTTGTGCAATTGATTTTTTTTTTTTTTGTCTCAGAGGTTCCTGCCAGCCTTGACACCAGGCAACGAGCACCATATGTTGGTTGTTATTTTCATTACAAAGTTAAGAATATGCAGACAAACAATAGTGATTTTTTTTAATATGCAAAATGATCGAAGGGAAACAAGATAAGCCAACACTCTGTGGCACAAGGAGTCAATATCAGACAATACAAATACTTCACCAAGTTGTGAAGTGAAACCTAAATTAAAGTTGTTTCATATAAAATGAAGCTTAACTTTGGACTGCTGTCTTTGGTGGCTCCAGGCTGTTTCAGAGTGACTCATTTCCTGCTCTTTCAAACAGAACCCTGAATAGCCCAAACGTCAGAGAAATCTCAGAAACAATTTTAGCTGTTTTACTTAACAAGATTACACACTGGATCACCAGGTCTATTGGTAAACATTATGTAATCAGGCAGCCATTTTTGAAAACAGACTCCCCAGTGCCCCCAAACACCACCATCTGTGCTTTTTTACACCCACTATAAAACAGGTATTAGCCATTAGCTGGAGTGAATTTGGGCCCAAAAAGTTTGCACAATTAAATTAACTGACAGCTAGTTCTGGACACAGAGCAAGAGTAGCCAGGTTTATTTTTTGGGTCAACTAAATGTGCAAATCCTTCACACGAAGGATTTCATCAGCCTTTAGGGGAAAAAAAAGCCCAACCATGTGACTGAAGGTCATGGGTAACATCCTTACCCTAATGTCATCTTCTTTCCTTTTTGCTACAGCTCAGAGAGAAGAACCTAGCACTGATGGTCTGATTTCATTTGTTTTGCTGTTATGGTCAGACTTGCATGTTAAGCTGCAGTTATTCTTCTAGAGTATCTGAAATATCCTCCTACCAGTTTTGTAAAAAGAATCAATATCAAAAGTTGCTGTTGTCCCCTGGAGTTAGAGTCTATCAAATGCTAGCTCTCTTTTCTTCGAAACCTTTTCTGATGTGTTTTGAAAAGTGACATCCTGGGTTGGACAGCTACTGGCTGCCACAGTCTTGGTGATGATATCAGAAACACTGGCTCCTGTAGCCTTACACTGTCTTTTTAACACAGGGTGAAGGCATGAACTCGTACTACGACCGGAAAGAGTACATCGGCCGTGGTGTCCACTACTGGAAAGCGGCTCTTCCTCTGCTGGAAAAGATCAAAAACAGGCGCAGTATACCAGAACCACTTGACCCGCTCTTCATCCACTTTCCATCCAAAGATATTCAGGTTACACTTTCTCTTGTTTTCTTTATTTGAGTGCTACATACTGCTGTAATGTTGAACAGGTGTAGGGGACTAAAGGATCAACTACTGATCCTTTGATTTGGATCAGTCTGTGTGTTGAGTCTAACAGTTTATGATTTAATTCCTACAACATGCAGCTCCGATATTTGTTTGTTAGAAAAAAAGAAGTCAATTATTCAAATTAAACATAAGCTGCATAATCAAGTATGAATTTTTTCTTTTGTTAAAATGTGTCATTTCAGATGTATTCTGTGAAAGGTTATGAAGAGGAAGCCAAGGTAGCGTATGCATCGCTTCTTGATATTGAAGGAAAGACAGAGGAGGCCATTGCTACCTTAGAGACCATCAATAGCATGTCATCCACCTGGCAGCTGGCACAGGTAAGTCTGATCATTAGTTTCATAGAATATTTGAAATTTAGATGCCAACTGCTGCTTTTTAGTGTTCATGATATGTCTTACCACTCAAACAGCATAGGGGTTCAAATGTCATTTTTGTTCAAGGATTGAATGCTTCTGTTAACACAGCTTTCTGCCCTGAAAAACTTGTGTATTTGTTATAGAAATTGTAATATTTTTTTAATGAATTGAATCGTGTCAAAGAAATCTGAAAAGATCTTCTTATTTTAAAACAACAATATCATGCTCATCTTTTCAGTTTTAAATGCTGGTCTTCTAATGTTTATGCTCTGCCACTCACAAATATGTAATGTAAGTATAATTTTTACATTAGTTATTGCTCAAATTTTTGTTTTCACATATTTTTTTAAAGATCTACCAGAGATTGTCGGAAGAGGCCAGCAATGGTGTTGAGGAGACACAAGATAGGTGTATCACTTTCCTGAAAAAGTTCAGGACTTACCTGTCCAAGATCTACAATGGTAACGCAGACGATATTGAGAAGGTGAGTCCTGCATCTTTGAGCTCTCAGGAGGGTGACTTATATCGAAATACAAATGTGTCTGGCACTATTTCAGATTCTAAGGGTTAATTTTTTTGACAGCACTAGTTACTATTTTTGTTACCTGTCATCCAGCTGTCCGTTTCCATGGAGGACATAGTGGACCTCCTCAACGATGTGAACCAGCAGCTGGGGGAAAGCGGTGAGGATGAAGAGGTGGAGAAGGAGGAGGAAAGTCTCAGAGGACCAACACACTCCAGTCCAGCTCAACCTACAGACACTTCTGCCGTCATATCTCACATTAAGTTTTCAACTCCGTCTCCAAACAAGAGCATCTCTCCTTCCAAAAGACACCTGGTATGTCCTAGTCATTTTAGAAAGAGTTATGAGATGTATCCCTGTCAACTGGAGTTAACAGTTGCTTTGAATGTGATAGAGTCACAACATGCTATTTTCTTTTTGTAACTGCCTTCCAGATTTCCCCCAAGACACAACCACACTGGGTGGAGGACCAGAAAAGTCTTCTTCAGATGCTATGTCAGCAAGTTGAAGCCCTCAAGGTCAGGATGATACATCATAATCAGTTCCCACCAAGAAGTTACAGTAGATCCAGTTATTAGGATTTCAGTCAGGCCAAGGTCATTATGTTTTGCACAGAGGTCAAAATGTCTTTACTTTACAGAATGAGGTTCACGATCTGAGACACAATGCTTCAGGAAATGCTGGATCCCCCCATCACAAAATGTATGGGGAAAGCTATGGGGCTGAGGGGCTTCAAGAGACATTTACCCCAGTGCAGTCTTTCCATGGAGCCCCCCTAACAGGTAATACGACTGCACATCTCAGTATTGAAGTCCATACTATCTTCAAGGGTTGAGCAGAATTGTGTATATTATTTTTTTTTAATTGCATATTTGCATCTCAGTTGCCACCACAGGTCCCTCAGTTTTCTACAACCAGTCTCCAGCCTACAACTCCCAGTACCTCTTACGCCCAGCAGCAAATGTAACTCCCACCAAGGTAGGCACTTATTCTCATTTTTACTGGTGTTTACAACGATTGCCAAACATTGAGTGTAATCACTTTCATTTCCTCTTGAATTTCTCTACACAGGCCCCGATGTATGGTATGAACCGCATGCCACCACAACAGCACATGTACGCCTACCAGCAGCCCACCCATACACCTCCATTGCAGACAGCCCCCACCTGCATTTACCCTCCTCAAGAGCAGGTCTTTGGTGCCCCTCTGCGGTTTGAGTCACCAGCTACGGGTCTTCTGTCCCCATATAGTGAAGAATATTATGGCCAGAGTGTTACCCAACAAACCACCAATCCTCCACTTCCTGAACCTGGCTACTTCACCAAGCCAGCTGTTGTCCCAGTTCAGCCACCAAAAAGCATTGAGGGGAAGCCCGTGGACTTTGGAAAGCTCCCCTTTGGCCAACAGGCACCTGCTGAAGTACCCAAAGTGCCTACTTTTGGAACAGCAGCAGTTGTTCAGCCCACACCTTCCACTGCTTTTAAATTCAACTCCAACTTTAAGTCAAATGATGGAGATTTCAGTTTTTCAGCATCCCAAGCTAAGCACAGTGAAAGTCTGCTAGGTCTCCTCACGTCAGACATTCTCCCTAAATCAGATACGGTTCCAGAGAAACCCCAAGTCCAAGAGCAGCCGCCAAACCAATCAGGTATCTTCACATTTGGAAATAAAACAGTCAGTGGCTTTTCATTTACTGACTCTTCTCAGAGCACAGGCACTGGTGGTCTGTTTGGAAAGGTGGAGCAGCCGTTTAAGTTTGGGGATGTTGCCATGCCATGGATTACCAAGCCAACAACAGAGGAGGAGAAAGCAGCAGAGAGTGATAATGACAGCACTCATGTGGAGGAGGATGAAGACGGTCCACACTTTGAGCCAATTGTGCCTCTTCCTGATAAAGTAGATGTCAAAACAGGTGAAGAGGAGGAGGAAGAAATTTACTGCAACAGGGCAAAGCTTTATCGATTTGACACTGAAACAAAAGAGTGGAAAGAGCGTGGCATCGGCAACGTCAAAATCCTGAAGCACAGCACTAAAGGGAAGGTCCGCCTCTTGATGAGGAGAGAACAGGTCCTCAAGATCTGTGCAAACCATTACATCACGTCTGATATGTTACTGAAACCGAACGCTGGCTCTGACAAATCCTGGGTCTGGAATGCTATTGATTATGCAGATGAAGAGCCCAAGCCCGAACAGCTTGCAATCCGCTTCAAAACAGTAGATGAGGCAGCACTTTTCAAGGCTAAATTTGAGGAGGCCCAAGCAATTGTGCTGCAATCACCAGCAAAGCAAATCCAGCCAGAGAAGAAGGAGGAGAATCTCAAAGACTCCATTTCACTAGCTGCGCAGTTTGCTCTCAAAGAAGGGGAATGGGAATGCACTGTTTGCCTGGTTCGAAACAAACCCACAGATGCGCGATGTGCTGCATGTCAAACTGGTAATCCCAACTCTTCATCAAAGCCAGAGCTTCAGCCTGTTGGCGAAACCAAAGCCAGTCCCTTTACCTTTAAATTTGGGCTTGATGCTTCAAAAGCTGATACTAGTAGTTCAAGCTCTCCCTTCACTGGATTTGGTGCTTTTGGAGCTTCCATGCCCTCCTCTTTTACATTTGGCACTTTCACCCCAAAACCTGCTGACACAGTGAGCAAAGAATCAGAGGGAGATTTTGTGAAACAAGATGAGCAGTGGGACTGCCATAACTGCTTGGTCAGAAATGATGAATCAGCCACTGAATGCATTTCCTGCCATGAAAAACGTGAAGCTCCCTCTCTTGCAGCAATGTTTGGCAAGAAAGTTGGCGAGTGGGATTGTGACATTTGCTTGGTAAGAAATAATGCCTCAGCTGTTAAATGCATGGCCTGTCAGACACCAAATCCCTCTGCAAAAAGCACAACCAGTGCTCCTCCTTCAGCCTCCTCTTTCAGCTTCACCTTTGGGACCAAAAGTTCATCCGACCAGCCGGCTGAGACCGGGTTCACAATGCCCTTTGGTACTGGAAGCACATTTCAGTTTGGTCAAAGTAAAGATAAAAGTTCAGCAGCTTCTTTCAAGTTTGAAGCTCCCCAGTCAGGAACTAGTACTTCAGGGTTCTCTTTCTCAATGCCCATTCCAGCTGGTGGCTTCAAGTTTGGTATTCAGGAACCTGCAAAAGAAGATTCCTCATCCGATGATCAGATAGCTCCAACAGGGTCAGCCTCAATGTTCTTGAAAAACATTGCTGACAAACACAAGGAAGAAGAAAACGACCTGTCCTCAGTGTCCCAAACAGATCAGGAACTGAATCCATTAATTTCAGGAGGAGCCAACACATTTAGCTTTGCAGACTTAGCAAATTCCTCTGGGGGAGACTTCAAGTTTGGCCAGCAGGACCCAGATTTCAAAGGTTTCTCTAGAGCTGGTGAACAAGTTTTCTCATCACTACAGCCAACTCCTTCAAAGACTGATGCTGCAAATGAAACAGAAGACGACGACATGTATAAAACAGAAGAAAACGATGATATACAGTTTGAACCCGTCGTCCAAATGCCTGATAAGATCGACTTAGTGACAGGGGAGGAAGATGAACAGGTTCTCTACTCTCAGCGTGTCAAACTGTTCAGATTTGACACAACCACCAGTCAGTGGAAAGAGCGTGGTGTAGGAGTCCTAAAATTCCTGAAGAACAACACAAATGGGAGGCTAAGGGTGCTGATGAGAAGGGAGCAAGTCCTAAAGGTGTGCGCCAACCACTGGATCACCACCACCATGAACCTTAAGCCCCTGGCAGGCTCGGACAAAGCGTGGCTTTGGATGGCTAATGACTTCTCTGATGGAGATGCTAAGCTGGAACAGTTGGCTGCAAAGTTCAAAAGCACAGAGCTGGCTGCAGAGTTCAAAGAAAAGTTTGAAGAGTGTCAGAGACTGCTGTTGGATATTCCCTTGCAAACCCCACATAAGCTTGTTGACTCAGGCAGAACAGCACACCTTATTCAGAAAGCAGAGGAGATGAAGAGTGGTTTAAAAGACCTGAAATTCTTTTTGACTGATGACAAAACAAAACTCAAAGATGACAATGACCAAGAAGATGTTACAGCATCTAGTAATGTTTCCAGTCTTTTAATTAAGCCCCAAGGTGAAACCACTGGTCCTACCTTAGAGTGGGACAACTATGACCTAAGAGAGGAGGCTTTGGATGATACAGCTGATTCATCAGTTTATGCCTCTCCACTTGCCAGCAGCCCCCTGAGAAAGAATCTTTTCCGATTTGGAGAATCCACCAGTGGGTTTAACTTCAGCTTCCAACCTGGCATCAGCCCCTCCAAGTCTCCCGCCAAACTCAACCAGAGCGGAGCTTCAGCGGGAACAGATGATGAGCAGGATTCAACTCAGGACGAGGAAAGGGACGGCCAATACTTTGAACCTGTTGTGCCATTACCTGAACTTGTGGAAATTTCTACTGGAGAAGAAAATGAACTGGTAGTTTTCAGTCACAGGGCCAAGCTATATCGCTATGATAAGAGTCTGGCGCAGTGGAAAGAGAGGGGTATTGGGGACCTAAAGATCTTGCAGAATTACGACAGCAAGCGTGTGAGGTTGATAATGAGGAGGGACCAGGTTCTTAAGATCTGTGCTAATCACTGGATCACAGCAGCCATGAAACTAGAACCTATGAAGGGAGCAGAGAAGGCCTGGGTTTGGAGTGCTTTGGACTTTGCTGAAACAGGCGATGGAAACATTGAACAGTTGGCTGTGAGATTCAAGCTTCAAGAAACTGCAAACACATTCAAGCAAGTTTTTGAAGATGCTAAGTTTGCACAAGACAAGGAGGAGCTCATGACTCCTGTGACACCCAGAGTTGCTACTCCTCAGGACAGCGGAACCACAGCATCTGAAAAGCCTGCTGTGAGTTTATGTGGAAAGGAGGCCATTGCTGTTCTGGAAGAGACGACAAAGGAGCGCACAGAGCTCTCTCCTAGTTGCAAACCGTCAACATCTGGGTCGCCAAGTCAAGCCATCCTCTCCAAAACAGTAGTATCACCTCCTAAGTTTGTCTTTGGCACCGATAGTGTTCAGAAGATTTTTGGGTCTCCCAAATTTCACCCTGAGACTGAGGATTCTGCATCTTCTTCAAAGACAAAAGAGTCTGAGTCTGCTGCCAAGGCTTCATCAGCACCTGTATTCAAAATACCAGCGAAAGGTAAAGTATTTAACTTGTATGAAATTACTTTATCGGCTATGTATTGTTTTTTTGTATAAGTATGATTGTTTTCCTTTCTCTGATTCCAGCTAATTTCCCTTATTTTTTCAACATTTATTCCTCCATGATTTTCAGTTGACCCCATCAGCATTCTTTTCCAAAAATTTTCACTAGAGTATCATCAAATCACCTTTTTCAGTCACCTCCCATTTTCTTCACTTAACATGAGAAATCGTAGTATATTTTTGTACTGATAAAAATCTTTAAAAGTTACACACTTAATTCACTTGTAAACAGTAAACTATGAACAAGAGTTTCTTGAACACACTAAACATGGGTAATCAATTAGATAAGCTTGAACTTTATGAATTAACATACTACTTTTGAATCATGGTGACAGTACCCGCCTCACAATTAGTCTCTCTTCGCCCAACGACTCCATGTCCTTTAGGGCTGGATTTTAGGCTTTTCAAAGATAATCCAATGGCTTTTTGGACCAGCACATCAACTACCCAGTTTGAAACACCAGGTATTCTAACCACTGCAGTGTGTGTTAACACTTCTCAGTTGTCACCTGGTTGACACTTACTACTAGACAAAAATAACCTGGATGCACAGAGTGGACATTGAAGCTAATCGTTTGCATGTCCAGTGTGTGGATGTGCAGTTCTTAATTTAAAACTTTTGAGTCATGCAGTAAAAGTTTTCTTGGACAATATCCCACAAGATCTTTATGTGTCACTTCACAGATACAACCCCACTCTCAATGGAGTGGAATGTAAATAAATCAGAATGCAATGATTTGTAAATCCTGTTTAACCTTTATTTTATTGAATATACTTCAAAGAAAAGATATATATTGTTCAAACTGATAAAACCTTATTGTTTTTTGTTTATATCCACTCATTTTAAATTTCATGCCTGCAACACATTCCAAAACTCTTTCCCATTCTAGATTGTCCAACCTCAGTTGCTCAACAGTCAGGGGTCTCTGTTTTGGTATTTTGTGCTTCATAATGTGCTACACATTTTCATTGGGAAACAGGTCTGGACTGCAGGCAGGCCAGTCTAGTAGCTGCACTCTTTTACTACGAAGCCACACTGTTGTAATAGGTGCAGAATGTGTCTTGGTTTCATTGTCTTGCTGAAATAATCAGGGGCATCTCTGAAAAAGACCTGGCTTGGTTGGAGCATATGTTGCTTAAAAACCTGGATGTACCTTTCAGCATTAATGCTGCCTTCACAGATGTGACAGTTATGCGTGATACCATGGGCTAACTAACAGACCCCACTACCGTCATAGATGGAATGTAGATGATGAAACACTTTAATTCTTCCAACTGTACGATGAGAAACATTGTTCTAAAACTGATGGACTATTTGCTCATGCAGTTGTTCACATAGTGGTGATCCTCACCCCAGCCTTGCTGGACTGAGCTTTTTGGGAAACTCACCTGTTTCTGATGAACCTGTTCACCAGTGGAATGATCCAAAAAGATGTTTTTGCAGCATTCATCAACTTTCCCAGTCTTTTGTTGACCCTGTACTGGTTTTTTAGGAAAGTGTTGCTGCCATCACATTCATAATGAGTGAATATTTGCAAAGATAAATGAATAAATAAAAAGGGTTTATCAGTTTGAATAATAAAAATCTGGATTTGCAAATCATTACATTCTCTTTTTTTCTCACGTTTTACACATTGCAACTTCATTGGAATTGGGGTTGGAAATATATGCAAATCTGCAAGTACCTTTTCTGTTTCCAATATTTCTGGGAGTCATGATAGAAATATGAAAGAACTTTGCAGACTTGATAGTTTTATCAGAAACTTTTTCCTGAATGTTGCATTACAAGTACAAACTTGTACTATGGAATTGGTAATGTAATGACTACTTTAATTTGGAGCAGTAACATGACCAGTGTGACCAGTGTTGGATCTAGCGATAGACAGAATTAAACCACAGTTTTGTAAGCAGCTAAGTTGTAATGTCTCCTGAAAGGTGAGCTGAGAAGAGTTCTTGGACAGCGTTCCTTCTGAGAGGAATGTTCTCTGTGAACGTCACACATGCCAATTTTAGGAGAGGATGTGTAGCAACAGCATGGAATGGAATTCCCCTATTAGCCTGGCTTCTGTCTGGGAAGTTAAGGTTTCTGCCCTCAGTTTAGGTTTACCAGAGTGATGAAGATGTGGCACGTAAGCATTAAAACATTGTAAATATCAGGTTTCAGTTGAGAAGTTTGCCAAATAACCTTCAAAAGACTTTATAAACACAGGACCAGTTTTTGAAACAACTTGTTGTATTTGTAAATCAATGCATGTTACTTGTGTCTGCCATGCATGGGGATTGTGTGTGTGTGTGTGTAACTAACACCTTTGTTGTACATGGAATGAAGCAGCTTAACTCCTGGTTTATTTGAAGCTCGTCCTACCAACTCTAACCATGCCTTCTACTTATATCCTTATTGTCTGTTACAGGGCCCCCTCAGGCAGAAGGAGGCAGTGTGGGGTCAGATGAGGACTCAGAGGTGGAGGTTGTGTATGTCAGGGAGCCCACAGCTGAACAGGCTGCCTTAGCAAGACAACTCCTGCTGCCTCTGACATTCTTCTGCTACAAGAATGAACCAGGGTACATCAGTGATGATCAAACTGATGGTGAGACTAATTGATCACATACTAAAAAAACAAACCTTTTCTGTCTAGTGATCAGAGTAACTAGGTTAACTGATTTGACTTATAAGATACAAATATCTTGCCTAGTTTTCCTTATTCCAACATTATCATTAAGAAATAGTAATGTTCAAATTAGGGATGTCCCAACCCCTATCTAGACTATTAAGTAGGAGTCAGTATTAGCATCTTCTGATTGATCATTGAACTTAATCTTAGCCAACCTTCTCATGTGATTATTCACAATAGCTGTCATTGAGCACAATTTGCTACAAATGTGTCTGTATAAGTGAGCGCTCTAAGTTTCACCTTTCTCGCAAACTTGATGATAAAATGATAAAATAAGGTCCGTTGATGTGGAACAGTAGCCACACTAAGCGTTGTTACAGAGCACATGCAAAAACAGACATTAAAGATGTAACATGCTTTGCAGCCATCAACAATAACGCTACAGCCGCTATCCCCAACCTGTGGGTCGCGGCCCCCTGGTGGGCCGAGAATGTTTTGCAAGTGGGCCGCTGAACCATTTCTGAAATATTATGATTTTAGTAGAGGGTAATTAGTTAAAGATACATGAGACAAATAAACAGAATATTCTAAATATTAAAACTCAATTACATTCTAAAGGAAATTAAAATTGTTCAGGTATTAATTTATTTTAAAAAGTCCTCAAAGAAGGCATGTTAGAGCCCAGTACGTGGCATGACCCGGAACGAAACTTCAGCCTGAAATGTAATAAAACTCAAAATGTAGTAACTTGTCAAAAATGCAACTAAAGTTATGAGCACAAAATGCAACGAAAAGAAAGTAGTAAAATCCTAAATGTAATCAGATGCACAAGATAAACATTCATACAAAGTAGTGGTGTCGTGTATAGGGAAGCCTTATTTTTTATTTGAAAACAAAAAAAGAGCGCAGCTTCACTTTCTTACCTCTTTAGCAAAGTTGATCTCTGCAAAAAATGAATTCTTTCTACATTTTCAGATGAAGACTATGAGTCAGCAGTAAAAGCCTTGAATGGAAAACTCTACCCTGATCCTCCTGAAACGAAGGCAGGAGCCTGTGGTGATGGTGTGTATCTCATATCCTGTCACACATTTCTCCCATGATCCCCCTTCCTCTCTGCTATTGTTTTGTGCCTTTGGGCTTGAAGTTCCTCAGGGGTCTGTACCAAGTCCACAGTCATTTCTTTGATGAGTGAACTGTACTGTATTGATGAGAACATGCAGAGTGAATAAAAACATCTCCTATGTAGAGCTAGATTGCCAAGTGGTGTGGGAGAAGAAGCCGACACCAGAGGAGGAAGAGAAGGCAAAAAGCCTCCAGCTGCCGCCTACTTTCTTCTGCGGCCTGAGCACCACTGACAATGACCCGGACCATGACAAGCCTGAAGACTTCGAGACTGAAGTCCGCAAGGCACAGCAGGACTTGGTATGATACTTCCATTCAAATAAGTATAATAACTGATCATCTCTTACAAAGTGTTACGATGACCAGGCAGCGGCTAAATGTAGATTCAGACCACAACTGACTAGTATTTTTACAGCCTGATTCACTTTTTCTTGAAAAAGCAGCTGAGAAACTATTCATGATGCTTTTGCGATTTACTGGACAGTTTGAGGCACACATGGTCATTCCCAGCTTGGATATTAAAAAGCCTTTTCTTTATACATGGTGTCTTTAGCCATTACAGAAAGTTTCTGTTATATCAGGACTAGGAATTCACTAGGTGTCCAGCTACATACCAGTAAACTGTAGTAATGACAATAAAATGAGGATGACATTAGGGATTTTCAATGAAAATACAATAAATACTCTGTAGGTTATTTTTTGCAAAGTCACTGTTTTATTAGTTTGTCTAGACTTAAGGGTGATGTGTTTATTCTCTAACTTCAGTGACTTGCTTGGGGGTTTGTCTGTGTTTTTACTACTTGAGGCTGCAGGTCAAGAACAGAGGAGACTTCATATTCCGCTGTCCTCATTAGTGTTACAAAAACAAGGTCCTTTTTGGCTTTAATCTGTCCTGTCATCACTCTCTCTCCCCCTTTCCTTCAGCCAGGTCATCATGACTTTGTTATGTAGAAATTCAAGCTAGTGCCGTGCAGTATGAAGGTTCCTGTGAAATAAACATAATGAACATGACGTCTAGTAACCTGCATTGTTGTAATGGTTTTTATCAATGCATCACAGGGGGCAGCAGTATTGTTATAGTTAACCTGATTTCTTGTTCCAGGATGCCCAGTTGAACCAAACTGAAAAGACCTCGAGCAGCCCTGTGGATGCTCCAGAGGGACCAGCCCTGGGTCCATCATCCAGCACCACAGAACCTGCAGTCTCTCCACCTCCTCCAGAGGAACCCACCCCAGAACAGCCCACAGAGACACCAAGTGAAGCTCCCAGCAGCAGCTCACCCATCGACCTGTCAACCAAGAAGAACCCAGAGCCAGAGTCCACCACTGAGACAGGAGCTGTTACTCTAACTGCTCCATCAGCCACTCAAGGTAAAAACCACCTCATGTTCATTATTACAAATGTTAGACCACTGATGATATATCTTATGTATGTGGCTCAGGAATCATGGGATGTTCAATCTTACCAACAACAAATCAAACGCCTTATCACCAGATCTGATCTCCAAAAACAAAAAGTGAAGAGTTCCTGAACATTTTGCCTGATGGGTTGGATAAATGTCATAATTAACCTCTTGTTTGTTGCTGATAATTGTGGCAGTTATGCACGACAAATCTAAAGGTTGGCAGCATTTCAGAAAACCACCACCACTGATAAAAAAAAATCAACTAAAACAAAGCATAAAAAAATAAAATAAAACAAAAAACTAAACCTAACTAGAGGGTCCCGACACATCCTTAAAAAGTCTCCAATTCATTAAAAAAAAAAAAAAATCTCTGGTCTTAAATAAACTTACTCAAAGGTCTTACATTTGTCAGAGCAGGATGTTAATGTTATATTTATTTATTTATTTTCATTTTTTATTTTTTGCGGGACTTTTTATGGAGATGTAAAGTGGATCATGTCTTACAAGCTGCTGATATAAATTATCTGCATCTTAGCTAGGTGAGCACTGAGGATAACTTTATGTTCAGTAAACAGGCACAAAGTAAACTTGAATGTTTCTCCTTAAGTGACACACATGTTATAATTTGGTGAATTGCATTGAATTGAGTCGTTTCTCTCTCTCTCTTGCTCTTCAGAGTCATCCAACTTTGGCTTTAACTCCTTCGGAGGATTCTCTTTTGCTGACTTGGCAAACAACACAGATGGATTTGCCTTTGGGAAAAAAGGTTGGCTTCAGTGATGACACGATGTGAAGATGTTATTTTAACCCTGTGGTGCATAGTGGTCACTACAGTGGACATCTATTTAGAAGTTATTTACTCCTAAATTCAATGGTTCAAGTGGTGGAAATTCATATGAGCGTGTGTCAGGATATTTTTATTCTTCTTAGGGCCTGAAAAAATGTTTTCAGTTTTTTTCCAAACATATATATATTTTTAAAAATGTTATAGACAAACAGTTAAGGGTGAAAAAGCTTATAAACTATAAATTATTCAGTGTTAAAATGGATGAAAGAGTTAAACTGTTTGTAAAGCATTAAAAAAAAGATTATTCATGAAATAACCAAAAAATGAAAAGAAAAGAAGCCAAACAAAAAGAAATTAGTGATATTTACATAAAGTTCACACTGTTTTATGTTGAATGCTCAGTTACAAATATTTGAAAAAAAAGAAAGGAAAACTTATTTTTCATGCCTTAAGACGAATAAAAACACTCAAGGGAAAAATCCTGACACTGACTTTCACAATTCATGCATCAGAGGGTTAAATCTTGTTTATGTCCTTTTATTATTTTTCGCACCCATCTTGATGTATGAGGTGGTCACATGAAGGCCTGTATAGGCGTTAATAATCTACTAGGAGGAGAAGTGATCATGAACAACAGGAAGTGATGTGGATGTTGATGATGTCACAGGTTTACTTCTTCAGATCTTCAGTATTTCTTCACTTTCTCTTTAAAGATGACACCAACTTCTCATGGGCGAATGCTGGAGCCACAGTGTTTGGGTCAGCAGTGACAACAGCACCCAAAAACAACACAGAGGAAGACGGCAGTGATGAAGAGGAGGCTCCCAATAACGTGGACATTCACTTCGAGCCACTCGTCTCTCTACCTGAGGTATCCCTGAACCTTTCCCCCTGTTTGGAGCTGTGAAAATAGAGTTTTGTGAGTCATGTCCCACATCCCTCACCCTTATGTAACCTTTCAGGTGGAGACGAAATCTGGAGAGGAGGACGAGGAGATCCTGTTTAAGGAGCGCACCAAACTGTACCGATGGGACAGAGACCTGGGCCAATGGAAGGAGCGAGGCATCGGCGACATCAAGATTCTTTACCATCCAGAGAAACGTTTCTACAGAATCTTGATGAGAAGAGAGCAGGTGCTGAGGGTTTGTGCCAACCACACCATTACACAGGGGATGGAACTCAAACCCATGAACGCCTCGTCCAACGCGCTCATCTGGACGGCCACAGACTATTCAGGTTCTCACACACTGAACATTTTGTGCCCTGAAATTCATTTTATGAGCATTTTTCGTGCACTGTTCCATCTACAAAGATCCAGCTGTTGTGCCACATTGTGAAAACTGCATTAATTTATTTGTGCTAACATTTATCCAGATGCTTTTCTTTTTTTCTTCTGCTAATTTTCTCCCTTCTCTCTAATTTTCCAGATGGTGATGGTGCAGTGGAGCAACTAGCAGCCAAGTTCAAAACCCCAGAAATCACAGAATCCTTCAAAAAGACTTTCTGCGATTGTCAGAGCCGTATCGGTTTAAGTGAAGGAGACGCTTCATTACTCAGCTCACCTCAGATGTCCAGAGTTCAAGAGCACTCAAGAGACACTAACCCACAGGTTTTCCTGAAAGTAGCAGCTGATGGTGAACCACTGGGAACGATCACCATCGAACTTTTCTCTCATATTGTCCCCAAGACGGCTGAAAACTTCAAGGCTCTCTGCACCAGGGAGAAAGGCTTTGGACTTAAAGACTCCATCTTCCACAGGGTCATTCCAGACTTCATGTGTCAGGTGAGTCACACTCGAGTCAATGAAAGCTATTGGTAGACTTTGTATTACTGTATTGATCTGAATAAAAGACAACGCCCTTGGTCCAAGACAAATTATTGTGGGAAAAAAGTCTAGTTGATGAAATAATCTGGTTTTATTTACAAAAAAAAATTCTTGAAATTTCTTTGAAAAGCAAAACATTGGTAAAAACAATAGTAGAACACAGCAGGCGGTTGTGTACAGCATGACGCCATATCATAGTGCGCTTCATACCACAATGGAGAAAACTAATGACAAAAAAAGATAGACTGTTTTTCCTTTTCTTTTTGAACAGTGCAATATCTAGTGCACCCAATGTCACAGTGGGTGTGAAAATGAATCAGTGTGTTAACTCTCTCTTAGATCAGGTTTATACCATGTTTTTTTTAATATTTATCAGACTAAATAGACTCATGTTACTAA
Organism: Thalassoma bifasciatum; assembly: GCA_008086565.1. Classification (NCBI taxonomy): domain Eukaryota; kingdom Metazoa; phylum Chordata; class Actinopteri; order Labriformes; family Labridae; genus Thalassoma; species Thalassoma bifasciatum. The sequence goes on from RPOG01000633.1 coordinate 51,392, forward strand.
TATGTGAAGTTATCTTATGTGGTTGCATGTTCATAATTTTCTCCTGCTGTCTGAAAAACACACGGCAGAGTTCCACCCCGATGCATACAGACTAGGGCTAGGCAATTAATTGCAATATGTCCTGTTGCAATATTCTAGTTGTAGACGGTGCAACGGTTCTTTAATCTGAAATGTGGCAGAATACCAAATACAGTTTGTTTGCAGCAGATGTTTTATGCTCCACACCAGTATTAGTGAACCCTGCTCAAACAACAGGACAAATTGTTGAAAAGTACCTTTGCAACAGAAACGATCGAAGTGGTGATAAGTGGCAAAACGGCAAAAAGTTGCAAAACAAATAAGTTTGATGAGGAAAAATAGTCCAAAAGTCGCAAAAACGGGTGAAATTAGAAGAAGTGTTGGAAGATTGTCAGATAAGCAACTTTTTTCAGAGGCCTGATATTTCTGCTTAATTTATCCTCATTCATTGATCGTTTGTAATTCTTAAATTTTTCTGAAACAGTGAATTTTGGGTTTTGATTGTCTGAGAGCGATAATCATTAACATTTCAAGAATAAAGGCTTGAAATGATTCACTCTCTGTTAGGGTTGTCACCATTTCAATTTTTTGGTCATGATTATTGTGAGAGGAAATACATGTAAAAAGAAAGAAATACTGTGATTTTAAGTTCATTCACGATTATTGACAGTATGAAAGAAAACAACTGAGATTTTACGTTTTTGTCTTTTAAAAAAATCTCTAATGATGCTTCAACTTTTAAACTTTCACTGTTTCTTAGAATAAAATGTTTCAATATTCCTTTTTATTAAATAAAATGGTATAATACAAAACAATAATGAACTTTAAGCACTTTTAAGAGTATTTTCACACAATTTCACAGAGAATTTTCACATTAGAAAAAAACATCAGCTTTTTTATGCTTCTCTTCCTCAAACTGGAATTGATATATTTAAAATTATGGGTAATCTTAGGATTTATGCTATATGTATTGTATTACAGCACTATACATGGCACAGAGTTAACCCGTGAAATGAATGAATTCTCCTAATGAAAATTGACACACATCCACACTAGCTTCTCCACAAACAGGGCAGACTGGGAGAATGAATCAAACGCACCCTTCCCAATACTGTGTGTGTTTATGCAGCAGCTGACGACTCTCAGTGAATCAGTCTGAAGACAAACAGTGATTGTCTTATATTCAGAGCAATACAGTTCTTTACATTTTTATTATTTCCTTATAACATTTGAAACGATTAACCCTTTTGTGTCACAGGGTGGTGACATCACTAACAGTGACGGCACAGGAGGCAAGTCCATCTACGGCAGCAAGTTTGAGGATGAAAACTTTGACGTGCGGCACACGGGCCCAGGCATCCTGTCCATGGCCAACCGCGGGCGCGACACCAACAACTCCCAGTTCTTCATCACACTGAAGAAAGCAGAACACCTGGACTTCAAACACGTGGCTTTCGGCTGGGTTTGTGACGGCATGGACGTCGTGCAACAGATGGGAGAGCTGGGAACGAAAGGAGGCGCCCCGTCCAAGAGGATTGTGATCACAGACTGTGGACAGGTTTAGCCTTTTATATGTCAGGCCCAAAACTCACAGCTTGGTTTAGGTTTTAAATTAACATATAGACTGAGTTATGGCCTATAGCAATCAAACCCCTGTTCACAAACTACTGATCAAGATGATTCATCACAGAAACTTGGTCCATCACTCACTAGCGGGGTCACTCCACACAGTACGTGGGAAAGAGGTGATGCTTTTGCTTTGTTGCACTTATATTATCATCATCATCATCAACAACTGTCAATAAATAGATAAATAAATGCTCATTTGTTTAATTTTGTGTATAGTTGTACATGAACTCCTCTTTGTGCATTTTCTCCTCCTGTATTTTATATTTGCTATGTTTGAATGTGCTGGTCCTATGTTATGAACGTCACACTTATTATTTTTTTTTTCTTTATCCTCTTGGAGTCTTGTCAACAATAAAAGGTAACATTACAATGAAAATGCACCTTTATTTGTAACAATGGCTCAACGGTCTCATCAGAAACTGCCTGTGTGCCCCTTTTTACTGTTGGCATCACCCTGCATTTCCCTTTCTACCATTCAATCTCCCACTCAACTTGGAGTTTTGGAGTTGTCACACTCTTGCCTGGTTGTGTGTTGTGTTAATTGTACCAAAATAAGGATAAATAAAGTTGCTTTACTTTAATTGGAGGTTTCTTTTTAAATTTTGCATCATTTAACATATATTCACATCACATACCCACCAAGCTCAGGGGAATAATTGTATTTTTCTAAAACATGGTTCATATGTCTAATAGTGGTAATAAATTAATAAAAGAATCTTCTTGGAAGGATAACTGTATTTTAACATCGATAAACAACTATTTGTTCATCATCCAAAAACTGTGGCAGCTCACTTGAAATACCTTTGAAGCCCACCAGGGGGCTGTGGCCTAAAAGTTGGGAATCACTGCTCTAATCACATCCATTTCAACATCTAGAGTAAAATGATTAAAACATGCATAATCTTGCATATCATTTTCATCTTAATAACACAACTCAGAACGGGGACAACTGTTATTCCAAAAAAAGTTCTCATGTTAAGGTGTCGAGAGGATTAACCAACAGCGATGTTCCCTGGTCAAACACAGCACAGCCTGTTGAAAATCCCCCTGATTTGCTGATTTCAATATAAATACTGACTCTGCTGAGGTCAATGGCCAATCGTGGTGGTGGATTAAAGGAGAAACTTAGTGATAAACAAACTGCTGCTTCAGTCAAATCAACTCTTCACACAATAATCCAGATTCTGTAGATAATAACTTTTTATCACAGTGAGATGTTGTTACACAATACTTTGATGTAACTGAGTTCTATCATTCAGCTGAGAGTACATGACAAATTCTACCATCGAGCTTTAACTCCTTACTTACTCAGGGCACTAACATTAACAAATCCTGCTCTGACAAATTTAAGACCTTTGAGTTACTCATTTAAGACCAGAGTGCAAAATTTTAATGAATTTGAGACGTTTTAAGGCCTTATTTTCAAATACATGGATTTAAGACTTTTCAAGACTTTTCAATGATTTGTAGGAACCCTGATCACAACCTGTTTAGCCCAAAATTTGTTTTTGTATAAGCCAAATAAATACACAGAAACCCAAGTTTTCGTTTTTAAAAAAATTTAATTTATTGGCAGAAATGGGCTTCCAGAGATGCTATAGTTTACAGGCTGGCTTTAAAAATAAAAAGACTTGTTCAGTACCGGTTTTGTCCACAGCCCTGTGGGGGGCAGTGTCGCACACAGCCGCAGCCAGCCCGCGCTGACGTCACGTGGATGTAAATAGAGAGCTGCGTGGCCTGGTCGGTCTTTTTCTCCCCGTGCTGGTTCGGAGGTGAACGCCGACTCTTTCTTTGGACGATCTTCCAGTTATTCCTCTGACAAAATGATCATCTACAAGTGCATCTTCACCAGTAAGGACCCATGTTTTCTCTACGGCTTCATATTGACGCGGTTATCAGACATGAGAGGGGCTGTTTGGGCTGTTTTCACTGTGAAGACCACTTCGATCAGGCTAAATCTAAGCTAACTCGTGTTACCATCTGTGGCAGCTACGTGCTAACTAAAATGGTGACCCGTGACTGTGCTTAGTAAAGGAGCCTCCCTCTGAGGTGGCTAATGTTGCTAATGCCGGTTAGCGGTAACTATTGATTGTGGTTAAGTTATCTTTGGGAATTGAACAAGTTTTATCAAGACTAGTACGCGCCATTGAATATTAAAACCTGATACATAACGAGGGTATAAGGCTGTTATTTGTGCTTTAGCCATAAACAGTGGCTGTGGCCTGTTGGCGTCTGTAGCATTTAACTCCGATGGTTTTCATCAGAGCTGCGTCTGAATGTGTCTAGAATTAGCATATTGCTCGGTACTCGGGTATGTGGCACACGGCCTCTAAACTCAGCTTAGCATTTATTTTTGCCTCATGAGGAAGTGTCTTCTCTTACAGATGATGAGATGTTCTCGGACATCTACAAAGTGAAGTTATCGGAGTCTGGAATCTTCTATGAAGTGGAAGGAAGGGTGAGTGAACGTTAGCGCGCCATTGACTAATGAGACCTAACGGAATTTAGAGCTCGAGCTCAGACTGAGGAGGCTTTTTCCTCTGACTGGCGCTAGTAGGCCAAAACACAACCTCTCTGAAAGTTAGACTGATAAAACGTCATTTTTTTTCTTTCAACTGTGCTTTTACCACACATACGTCATTATACAATACGTCATAATGACTCATACAGTAAGTATGGAGTTTGAGAGACACACTCGTACACAGTTGTGCCTGAAAGTTTACACCCTCCAGCACAATTTTCTGACTTTTTTGGCCTTTTCTCAGAAAATATGAATAACACAAAACCCTTTCTGTCACTCGTGGTTAGAGGTTGGGTGAAGACATTTATGAACAAACAGCTATGTTTACTCTTTTTGAATCATAATGGCAACAGAAACTTCAAAAATGACCCTGTTCATTTTTTATACACACACACTGTTTACAAGCAAATAGATCACAGATGGTTACCTTTAGTAGACATTCAAACACGTGTGTTAACTTTTGTGCATTTATCAGGACAAAACCACCACAGTTGTGTAAACTTCTTAACAGGCTCATTTATGAAGTTTCTGTTGTCATTATGATTTAAAAAGAGTAAACTCTCCTTTTTCTTCCAATAAATGTCTTCACCCAACCACTAACCATGAGTGATAGAAATGATTTTGTGTTAACAGTCATATTTTCTGAGAAAAGGCCAAAAAAATCAGAAATTCTGCTGGGTGGTGTAAACTTTTGGGCACAACTGTAAGTTAGTCAGAGCTAATTGTTTAGGACTAGCACGTCAGATAAATAGAGGAAAGACCTGAGTCGGCCCAAACACATCCAAGACGGTCTTAAGTAGTAAAATAATAAGCTGAAGGAAGCAAAAAATGGTCAAAAAGTAGAAGAAAATTGGGTGAAAACTTGAGAAATACTCACAAAGTAGCAGAAAAGGTCTATAAGTGATGAAAAAACAGTGAAAAGTGATTGAAATGGCCTAAAACCAACAAATAAGGGCAAGAACAGTTGAGAAAATAGTCAGAAGGCAGCAGCAATATGGGAAAATTGACCCAAAAAAAGTGAAAAAAACAAAGGCAACAAAAAAGTTTGGATTAATCTAAAAGAATAGTCAGAAGGCAGCAAAGAAATAAATGGTAGTGGGAAAAAAGTTGTGTCACTTGAATAGGCAAAAAGCAGTCATGAGTAGCAAAAAGGAAATGCCATAGGTTGATGTCTTGCCATAACTAATGTCAATGTTCATTTCCAACAATGTTTGTTTCAAAACCCGTAGGATGGGGGACCTAGAAATACTCGCACAAAGAAATCGCAATTGTAATATGAGGAAAAATCATTGCAATTAGATTTTTGGAAATCTTTCAGCCCTAGTTACATAACAACATATCATGTCACCCAATTTTTTAAATAAATTACTAATAAATATTGAAGCTGGAGCCGTGAGAGACAGGGTCAGTGATATAATACCATCACATCTGGTGTTTTAGTGAACATTGTTTTATTAATCAGAACTGAAGCAAATTTCAGCAAACATTTGCTTAATTTTTTTTTGTTTTGTATTTTTATATTTTGTATTTTGAAGTTCGGCATTTTAGTCAACTTTTCGAGAAGTAAACATAGTAAAAAGGTCGCGGCTGTCAGCTGGTGGCAGCGCGCAGTGATATGAAGGGATTACATACAACCTTATAAATGTTAGAGTGAACGATAGACTGATTAGCTGATGCAGAGAAGCCATAAACTATAGTTGAATACGCCATGTTGGATTGCTAAGTTATAGTTAATTAATAATGATACTAATGTGTACTCTTACACCAATGTAAGGTTTTAAACTGTTTACATGGACAGTCGTATATAAAAGGGTGAAAAATGAATAGCATTAATTCTTTCAGTCAGTCTCAAAAGAGTCCATTTGGTCGATGTAGACAGCTGCTGAATTGGTTTGATGAATAACATTAGAGACCCCTGTGGCAGCTGGAAATATAAAACTGGTTATTTACTGATTGTCAAACCATGTTGAAGCAAGTTGTCAACTTGCCAGTGCTGGATAGATGATGCAGTACAACTGATCCGTTTAAGTCGAACAATCTTTATTTATGTAGCAAAAAGTTATGACAAATGCAAACTCAAGACATTTTTCAAAATCAGAATAGACAAATGAAGTTTAGAATTTATATTCTAGCCTGTTCAAAATGGTCCCACTCTTTCAGTGGCAATGATAGTATTTATTTTTCCTCAGCATTTGTTCAAAATAAGTTTTTTGCCACATAAATGAAAGGCGTTTTGAAATCAGCAATGTCTCTTCAATGATGTATCAAATAGCAAAGTGCCTCATTCTTTCAAGTTTAACATGACTATACATGACATAATTGATTAGAAAAAACTAATAACAGAGTATAATTGGGATATATTGTATTCTGGGGTGTTAAAAAGAAAAACAGTGTGCAGTGAACCAATAACTGTGAAAAGATCTGAACCGTGGAGTTTAAGAGACATAAATGGCTTTCCAAAATCCAGAAGCGTTTAAAAATGTGATGATTCTGGGCTTAAGTCAGTTGAACAAATTCAAAGTTTCATGTTCATGAAGTAGAGAAATTTGAGTTTGATTTCTGTCGCCAAAAAAACTTGAAACGTCTAAATTTTCCCCAGAAAATCTCCAACTCTACAGTCTTGGGGATTTTAAGTTTTTCCTCAAAATATACGACTTTCAAAAAATGTGAACTTTCTCGTCTGATTTCTCAAATATTTAAAGCTTTCTGAACTTGAAATTTAAGTATTTTTTCAAATGAACTAATTCTAGTTAATGTGTCACGCTGGCCTTAGTATCATCTATTATACACAGACTGATAACTTCACTGCTTCAACTCTGTTCAGGCCAAAGATGCGTTTGGTCTTCAAAGAAGAGGCTTCAGAGCTAATGTGTTGAATATGTCAAACTGTTAATGATGAGATCAAACCAGCTCTTTACAGTGATCATGTCTCAGCATGTGAGTCATGTATTTACAGTGTTAGTCATGTGTCCACAGGGACTTTGGCGTCAGTGCTTTATGACCTCACTCAACAGGTATTGAGCTGAAGTGTAACCTGCCTTTGTTGGAGATTACATTCTTTTTTTCCTTGAGTGAATAACTTTTTTTTAAGAGGAGAAGCATTAGGAAACATCAAAAATAGTATCACATTTAAATATTACTAATTAGGGTGGTAACAAGATTAAATAGAGACGATATTTCTTGTTAAAGTGAAACTAGCAAAACAATGGTCCAGACGTGGCCAAAAAGAGTGAAAGTAATGTAAATGGAGAAAAGCGACAGAAATTAGCAAAACATTTTGGAGGAAACTTTTTAAAAAATCCAGAAAGTGGAAAAAAATGGTGAAAAAGTGATAAACAGTGAAAAGTTTTAAAAATGTCTTAAGTCTTGACTCAGAAAATAATCAGTTTGTTGCAGAATATGGTCTCAATATGTCAAAAATAGGCAAAAACAACCCATTGTCAAGACAATTGGGAATAAACCTGGAAAGTAGTTTAAAGGTATTGAAAAATGGTTCAAAAGTGGCAAAAAGAAGTGAAAAGTGACTAAAATGGCCAAAAAGCAGTCACAGTAGTAGCTGCAGTGGGCTGTTGTTGCTGTAATCAATTCAACTGTTCATGTCCTACAATGCGTTGATTTAGAAACATATGATGGTGAGCCTTGAAAGAATCACACACAAAAACAAATCACAACTGCACTTTAGGAAATAATAACCCCAATTCTGTAAATGGTTCAGCCGCAGAGTTAGGTCAGGGTTGTTAGGTCAGGGTTGTTCCGTTGTAAAATTCTGTAACGACTTGTTACCAGTTCTTCTGTCTGAAGATGTGTCCGCTTTCATTTTTAGAATATCTCCAGGACAGATACGTTCGATGATGCTTTAATCGGAGCTAACGCGTCTGCTGAAGAGCCCACCGAGTCAAACGACTCCTCCTGTGTGTCTGGCGTTGACATCATCCTGAACCACCACCTTCAGGAGACTTCCTTCAACAAGAAGACTTATTTAGCCTACGTTAAGGAATACGTGAAGAAGTGAGTATCAGCTCAGGAGCCCAGACGCACGTTCTGCAACCGTATTCAATGTTTCCTTGGAACAACGGTCAAATCTGGTCTTCATTTGTTCAGGCTCAAGAAGAAGGTGGAGGAGAATGAACCAGAAAGAATGGACAAGTTCACCGAGAGCTGCACAGCAGAGGTCAAGAAGATCCTGGGAGACTTCAATAATTTCCAGGTAGATGGCCTCATCAGTCACACACAGTGAAAAGTTGATGTCCTAAAGTGGTGGTAACCTGCCAGGATCTGTCTGTGCCTGGCTCCAGCAGTTCAGTGGTGTTTTCCTAACTCTGGTGTTTATCTCCCTGCAGTTTTTCACAGGGGTTTCCATGAACCCTGACGGTTGTGTTGGACTGCTGAACTACCGCGAAGACGACACACCGTACATGCTTTTCTTCAAAGATGGTCTGGAGATCGAGAAATGTGTAAGTACTCAGCTGGATCTGCACTTTGTGACGTGACACAAAGCAAAGTGCCCCCCCCCCCACTTCATGCTTTTCTGTATCTCTCTAGCAAACCTGTCACCCTGGTTTTCCAAAATGGTAAAAGTTGCACGGATAAAATGTCATTCAGGATTAATGTCATGTGACTGTTATCATGTAACTGGGTTCACATGTGGAAACTGACGTCAAACATGTTTCCAGAGATGTGAACACTCAGCTTAGGAAAAGGTCAGAGTGTAAAATAGCTCAATGTGCGGGAGCCCTTAAGAGCCATGATATGCTATTTTCTCAAGATAAACACCCGTTTTCCTCGTGAATAAGTCAAAGTTGTTTTCTCAAGATCACAGGTTAATTTCCCCAATTACACGATTGGTGCTTTAAATTTTGTTGCCCACATCCACCAGATATTACGGCCCTGTTTGTGACGTTTTAAATTTGTGAAAGAAATCACGTCTTTTCTGTTTTGACAGTCCCTGTTAATGTTTGAAATTCATCAAAATGCATCAGAAGGTTAATGTTCAAGGGAATTTCAGACAGTCTGACTGTAGCATCATTGATTAAAAATGCTCTAAAATCAGGCTACTAAAGCCCAATCACTGAAACAGTAGGTGGCTGCTTTATTTTACACAGAAGACAAGGAAAATTAGGAATTATCTCCAAAAATGACTGACATTTTGCTGTTACCTAGAGAAAACAGTAAATTTATTGTAGATAAATTATGGTTGTAAAATCTCATAATGCTGTAAAGCTCCACAGTGCCTTAAATTTTTAATACTTATCTGTAAACAATCCTTATGTATCATTCAACCGTTATTACAGATGAATCCATCAGAGACTTTTTTCATGGGAAAAAATTTAATTATATAAGTGAAAAAGATCAAATACAGATTATCCTGTGGGCTCAGACCATTAGTCTCTGTGGATCAACGTTGAGCTTAAGTCACCACAATAACTGCAGCTGAAGCATTTACTTAAACGTGTTCAGTAAAACAAAAAAGAGGAAAATCCCTGAATATTTATTCACTGAGGAAAAGAGGATGATTAGTTAAGTGAAATAAGAAAAATGTATTAAATCTACAAGCTGAAAAGTTCATTTATGTATAAATAGTGGTGTATATTTCTTCAAATCAAAGTAAATAAATTAACAAAAAATGAGATTTGAGATTGGTTTTTACCCAGATTAAGTTGAATATTTCAAGATCAAAAAGTCAAACTGAGAAGTCAGAATTTCAACATTTAATTTTATGAACTTTGACTTTTCATTTTAATATTTTGACCATCTCAAAATTTGGACTTATTTAAAAGTTTTTACATCATCTCAACATTTTCACCTTATCACAAAATTTAGACTTATCTGTGAGTTTTTACTTAATCACAAAAATTTGACTTATTCTTAGCTTGGACTTAATTATCTCTTAATTGCTACTTTTTTATTTTTTATTTTTTTTTAACTTTTTCATATCAAAATTTTGGCTTAATATGAGCCAAAGATAATCTTGACAAAGCCAAGTTTACATTTTAATTTTTCTAACTTGCAGAAATTGGTGTCCAGAGTTTTGACTTTTACACACCTGTTTAATTGTTCCACACTCAAGGCTCTGAATATTTTCCTGTCTCTGTGGTGTGTGTGTGTTTGTGAATGCTAACGTTGATTTCTTCTTTTTCTTACAGTAACAACCTGGAACAACATCTGCTTTTAAATTGGCTGCTGCTTTCTTAAAGGCCCCACGAACAGACTGATGGAGCACTATTTTACATCCCACCTCAAAAGTATTCTTGTAAAACTCCCTCTTTAAAGCAACATTCACATTCTGCTCCAAAACCATCAAAAACTAAGAAAGTCAACAATGAATGGTTAAATAAAGATTTTTTTTCATTTCTTTTTGCCTTTTTCGGTTTAATTTTTGATGAAATTTGGCTTTATTTTCTTGAGCCGGGAAAGAAAATCCAAAGCTCTGACCATGAAAAGAACAATCTCCTCGTGGTCAGAGCTTTGAATTCTTTTTCCTTGGAGGTTGAAGCCATACTCTACAGGTCGAAGTCATGTTTTAATGAAGTAAAAATCCATCTATAATAAAAAGCTGTGATGAATTTGGAAAATAAACACCATCAACCCCACCTCAGCAGTGTTGGAGTCTTTATTGGCAAGAACTTTTTCGTGCCACAGACAAACGGGCTTTCTGTTTTTGCTCTATGATTTAGTAGGTTTCACTTTTCACTGGCATCTAAACTTTTCTGAAATGCACAGTCCATGGCTGGGTCATGAGTGAAAGAACTGTTGCAAGAACCTAAATTTAAAACTACTGGAAAGTTGTACACTGCCTGCACTGTACTTCTTTACCGTTCAGTTATTTAATGTTTCCACTAAAACCAACTGTCTCCTACAGCATCAGAGCTCATAGCTGTTACATTCTTCTGCTGATAGTTAACGAAGCACACCATACATAAGAAAAGGGAGTGTTTGGGGAACTATCTCAATCTGAAGGAATGAAAATGATGACAATCAATGACTCAAAGCTTCCAAACTGAATGAATGCTGGGACCATTTTTGCTGACATAACTTATTTGCAGTGTCTAATCAAAACAAACTTGAAACTTGAAATGACACAGGCTGTTTTCCATACACCTACTACACTAACAGTCCCTACTACTTTGGCTGAAATCCAGTATGTACTCATCAGTATACAGAAACTTGTGATATCTCTAGTAAACTACAAGTTCCCGGATGTTTCTAACGATCCAGGAAAAATTTCTCAGCATGCAGTGTCATATTTTTCCCCACAATGTACGGCGTTAATGCTGTTTGTCAATTCAGGGGCACTCAGGTTGAGGTGAATTCCTGACACCTACTGGAATAAATCAGCGCAACTACAGTACGACAACAAAAATGTGAAACGGTCCCAGAGATAAAAGTGAAGTGACAGGAAAGAAACAGCAGTAAATCTGCTCACTTCATCATGAAAGAGCTGTTTACTTTTACCAAATTCATAAAAGCATATAAATCATTTATCACTTTTTTTTCTAACTAACAGCCTACGTGGGTAATGAGGACGCAGTTTTCCCAACAGTTGGTTTCAGATTTGTTTTTAATACACAATAACTTTGGGTGCAAGATTAAAAATCAAATATGATGATTTTGCTGTAATTGTTATACCTTTGCAAATTTTATAAAATCGAGACTCTGATCTCTTCCTGAATTTGTTGTTTTTCTAAATTAAAAATGTTCCTTGAACCAATAAAAATAATGAAAATACCAAAAAGTTCCCAAAAAGAATTTACAACTACTAGTCCCTTCCCATGCTTTACTTCATTCATTTATTTTCCTATGTATCTCATTGACATCTATTTTGACTTATCTATTTCTATTGCTCCTGTAACTTCACCTCTGATTGATGTGGTGAATTAATGACTGAAATGACAAATGTACTCACGGGAAAGCAATAATTTTAGGGTCAAGTTACTTGGAACTTGAAATTTACTTAGTACATTTACTTGGTTGTCATGACGCATTTAGTTAAATTCAATGTTTCATTTTTTAAGTGTATGCTAAGTTGAAATCAGCTGACAGTAATTTACAAAAGTTCCAACATGGAGAACAAATGTTCATATTAATAAAAACAATGCTGAACCAAAATTGTATCAGGTAAAGTGGTAAACAGCACTGCTTCAGTATTTTTACAGTTGAATTTACCTTTATATTTGACTATTATATATTACAATTATATTTGACCAAATGACATGTTGTGTGCATTCACATTCAATGGGAAAATGATCCCACTGTAAAAATGACCATTTTTATTGTTTTTCCCCAAATGACTCCAAACCCTGAAATTAGACAATGCATGATTATATTGTGTAATAACTATATGATTAAAATTCTTTATAACAGAACTTATTAGGACATTTTTCTCCTCTAAGTCCACAAAGGGTCATAAATTGCCCCCAGTGAATTGTTGACTTATGAAAAAAAAAGTACTTGTTTAGATATTTAATTCTATTTCAAATCAAGCCTATGTGACAACTGAAATATAAGACAGCTGCTTTTATGAAGGACAAACACAAAACAACCATTTATCTCATATTTCTTTGACTCTTCATTTCATATTTTTCATTCAAAGCAGCTTTTACATTTCATTCTTTCCCACCAAGTGATAATGATGAAACAAAAACCACAATCCCAAAACAGAATTACACTTGTGAGACTCACTTCCACATTTTCAAGAGGTCGCAGAAAAAGAAATGTAATTTCTGTACAAATGTGTAACAGGTGGAAGTGGATGAAAACTTCAGGAACAAACTCCTGTGAGAGCGACGTGCAGCAGTGACCCGACTCTGTGAGGAAGCGTCTGGAACTAAGTGCTCTGCGTCTCCTCCTCTTCCTCTGCAGACTGATAGTGTCTGTACTCAGGCTTCAGCTCCCAGGTGCTTTTGTGAGCACCTTTACTGTTGTAGGTGCCAATGTCCCTCATGATGTCTTTGAGGTAGGTCTGAAAAACACGAGACTCCAATAACATATGTCCAGATACAACAGAGCTGTTTCTGATGGTTGACTGGAAAATCTTCTCAACACTGTTTCTGAATAACAACTAGAGGTGGGCTCGCATTTCCTTTCAGCAAATGCGGGATGTTGAAATGCTGAGCACCACATTTCAACACTATTGCTCTGAATCAGAGTATGAGCAGAAACCCTCAGAGTAGTTTTTAAATAAACCTTTTGACTGTTTGGTAGAGATTAATTTTACTCATTATTTCAACATGTTGTCTTAACTTAAAATAGAAAATATCAACATGTATGAATATTCAACAACATTAAAGTCAGTGTTAGAAGTTCATCTTCCAGTGGCAGCATTTCTGTTCCATCCTGGTAAATTTCAGAATTTCTTGTCTTTTTTCCTCCCTGTTGTAATGTCGCTGCATTTCATCTTGAATAACATCCACTTCTTCTTCTCCTCCCTGCTGTCGTCCATCTGTGTTTCCCATAATCCTGAGTGATGCATCAGTTTTTTCCATTCTGTAGATTTTGTCATTGATCTTTGGTTGATGGTTCTACTCTACCCCACTTCCTCACAACAGGCACAGGAGCTTCACACACTGGACTATTAACACAGTCACATTTATTTAATTCCACTGGGACTTAAACTCAAGTGCAATATCTTGTTCATTACATTTAAAGCTTCAATATCTGTTTAACTGCGCTCAATGTGTGAAACATGTTTTCATTTAATTCACATAAGTGCAACATCCTCAACCCAACTTGTTTTTTCACATTGCATTAATAGTTTTTATATTTTTCTTATCTTGCACCTTATACCTGTTTTTGATACTAATTGTAATTTTATTGCTCACTTCTTGTTTATTGTACTCATTGAGCACTTATTTTATTATCTATTTCATTAAGTCTTCACTTATTGCTTATTCCATTTTATTTTATTTCATTTGGAATTTAATTGCCCTTCTCTGTTTTATCCCTAATTATTTTTTGTCTACTCCTGTACTGTGTGATGAGGAACTGGCGACAGTAAAATTTCCCCAACAGGCTTAATATAATGTTTCTTATTTTGAATACTTTTTTTTTTTTTTTTTTTTTTTTTTTTTTTTTTTTTTTTTTTTTTTTTTTTTTTTTTTTTTTTGCAGCTCTTAATAGTATTTTTGTCCAGCTCCGTCACATAAGATGAAATGACACAAATAAACAAACAGAAAAGTCCTAGAAATATTATAACCTAATATTTGTCATACTTCATTATTTTTATGTAGTTGCACACCATTCACTTCCTAAGAGGTTTTATTTTTTATTTCCTTTCTGAAATAATCTCATAGCTATAAATATCTGAAGAATTCAAGTCTATCCAGCTTAAATTTCTCTTGTAGGTTCTGAAAACTTGACAACTCCCGTCCTTTTTGGTGGAGATTTTAAATCAGTAGATTGATCCAGATCTGCTCTTAAAATCAAATCCTGTAAGGAACAACTGCAAAGGAGTGGAGTTTTTCCAGAGTCTGGCTAGTTTACAGCATTAAAAACTCATTTTGACAGTGATGAGGAGCAGCAGGAGCTCAGTAAGCTGCTCTGTGTGTAAGACCATTCTCTCTTTCCTCCACGAGGTGTCTCTGTTGAGCTGGTAGAGTCCTGCTCACTGCGCTTGATGAATAAGTGATGTGCTACCAGACTTTTCATAATGAGCATTTCGGTTACTTTAGTGCAGTAAAATTGAGAGTTGGCCAAGTGCTTCAGGAGAGAGATGATGGTGTGGAGTGTATTGCGGCGTTTGACTCCTACTCAGCCGATGGTTATGCAATCAGATGCAATCAGAGGGAGAGGAGGACCTCAAGGTCTAATCAGCACCTACACAATGCTGTTCCCTGAGAGCTGGAACGGATCCACAGCCCTGTATCGATTCAACTGGTGTGTGCTCCGTGTGTGTGCGCGTCTATGTGTGTTTATGTGTGCTCATGTGCACGTTGGCCCAAATTTCAACCACAAATGAAAGCATGAACAGGCATGAACGTCAATCCGTGGGCGATTTGTTCAAATTTAACAAAGGAAGGTGGATAGTGGGCAGGTGTATTGTTTTTGGTCTTCCAGCTATATTGTGTGTGTTTGTGCATGTGCGCGCGTGTGTGTCCAATGCTCACCACAGGTTGTTTGGTAATGTCCACCAGGTCCTTGATGTTGTAATACTGGTGCTTCTCAAAGGCAGAGAAAAGCATATCCAAGACGACCTGGCGCTCCGCTCGCACCATCTTCCCCTCAGACTTCTTCTTCTTGGCGTACTCCAACTGAAAAGTACAGACTCTCATGACTTCTCTCACTAATAACCTTAAACTGATGCATTAATCTGTATCTTCTTTTTTTTGGTGTCATCTTTTTAACTTTTATCAGAGTTTTAATATCTGAAGTTATTTGAAATATTCAAATTTAAAAGTTTTTATTAACCCATCACTTTTGAAGATTCTGTTTCATCAAACGCAAATGTGCATGTATTTTCCTGATATCTATATTTCACACTTTTTCTAATCTTTGTGCAGGACACATTGACAAAAATAAGAGTTACAGATATAATATAGAAAAGCACTTTCCTTAACTTTGCAGCCTCTTAAAAGAAATGAAAACGGTCGGAAATTCAAACATAAGACCTTGAAACATTCTAGTTCTTATTCACATCAATAGAAAAAAATTCCCATAACACTTAGACTAGGAGTGAAAAGCACCTTTTCACATGACATGCATGTCTGCTTCTTTTGTTTTTATTCTTTATTTTTGACAGTTTATTGTAGCCAAATAGATGAACTGTTCAAGACCAACCAGAGAAACCATTAAAATAAACAGAGCTTCACAAGTTGATTAGAGCAGGTGTTTTCCACAGCTCTCTTAAATTATCAGGATATTGGCGGTAACAAAAAAATATTTTTTATGCCTCTGTAATGTTAAATAAAGCAGGATGTGAAAGCTCTTTAATCAAAAATAATTTATCACTCATTCATTCTTTTTCTACTGCATACTGGAGCTGAACAAATAGCAAAATTAATGTAATTGCAATTGTTTTAGGATGTATCGCAATTCTAATATAATGTACGTGTGTTTTAAGATTCCCCATTTAATATGTTGTTTGTATCAATTGCTATATTGAAGGGGATTATCATTTTTTTGTTATTCTTCTTGTTTGTGATAAGAAAAACATATGTGAGGGAGAGAAGTCGGATTTCTGTTTTAAAAAAATTCACATATTTACCTGCATATACAAGTACATCTCAAAAATTAGAATATCATGAAAAAACTCCATATTTTTGGTCACTTATTTCAGAAAGTGATACCCAGATTTCATACAGACTCATTATACACAGAGTGAATTATTCCAAGCCTTTATTTCTTTAAACCAAAAATTCAGTGTCTCAGAAAAACTGCTGTGAGAGCGACATGCAGGAGTGACCCGGCTCGGTGAGGAGGCGTCTGGAACTATTAGATCTGTTCTATTAGATCAATGAAAAGAAAACTGTAAACAGAAATGTCAGGCCTCTGAAAACTTCTGCTAATTTCTGACCCTTTTTTCAAGTTTTCTCCCAAATTTTGCTCCTTTTCATCAATTTTTTCTGCTCCATGTCCATTTTTGCCACCTTGAACTTATTTTAATTGCTACTTTTTGCTGATTTTACCTCTTTTCACTACTTGCATCGTTGCTCTTGCAAAGGTAGTTTTCAACATCTGGTCCCTTTGGTTGAGCAGGGTTGAGTAACACTTTTGTAGAGATAAAAATGTTTCTGGTATTCTGACACATTTCAGGTTAAAGAATTAATACACTGTCGGTGATAAGAATGCTGCAGGAGGTCTTATTGAGATTAAATCTAACTTTCAATTAATGTCCTAACTCTACAACTTATCCTGTTCAGGGTTGCGTGTAGGCTGGTTGATCAATCATCAGGCTGACACAGAGACAGACAACCTTTCACATACACACACACTCACACATACGGGCAATTTACAATCACTAATTAACCTGATGAGCATGTTTTTGGACTGTGGGGACACACAGAAGAACACACACATGCAGAGGTAGAAGACGTCTAAACTGGGATCCAAACTGGTGACACTCATGTGAGGCAGCAGCACTAATCGCTGTGCAACTGTGCAACTGTAAAACTGTGCAGCCTCCAAAATGTTATTTTTAAAGCTGAAATAAAAATAGTGTTGTTATCCATGAATTCTCAAACCAACTGTTTCACAAAGAAGCAGCAAAAAGAAAAGAACGTTATTGTTTTTAAATGCTGAATTACTGTTTAATTTTACTTTTATTCTAGAATGGAAAAATGTGCCTCAGTGGTTCTTAGTTATTACTGATTCATTTCTGAGCTCTGGTGAAATTGTCACTCCTGTTGAAAAAGGTGTTGTGTAAGGAACTCAATGCCAAAGAAAAACTTTGAATCGAAGCACTTTATGATGTTGTGTGGTTGTCTGACAGGTGGTCTAGACGGATGGATGTACAGACACACAGACAGTTATAGTGCTGACAAAAACCCTGTATCAGAATTTTTAAACCTATTCATCAATTTATTACATAGAAGGAAATGTCTCATGTTTCATAAAACTATTTCATATGTGTTAGCAACTGTAATATTTTTCATTTCAGTCATACTGAGCACTCACACACACACATATACACACACTCCCACACACAAAGTCGTCTTCTTACATTGAAGCCATGATTGGCCACAGGCTTGAAGACAGTAGTGATCGCTCTCTCAAGCTGCTGTGACACTCGCTGAGGCTTGGTGGACTCTCTTATCTGCATCCTGAAACACACACACACACACACACACACACACAGAAACACACACACACATCAGAGTTTTTTCCTTTTCTTTGATCTGCACCAGCCTCCACAAGGAGTGAAATGTGCTCAATGACATCAAGCATTCAAAGGTTAAAACAACCAAACAAAAAAGCTCCTGCTCTAATCTTCTACTTCCTACTGATGGTTCAGGTTATTTCGACCACATGAGCTTGCAAAGTTCATGAGCCTTAAAAAAAGATAAAAACACACACACACACAACCCACTCGTGATGACATGCAAATAAACCCAACTATTCATCTTCGAGCTGTTTGTTTTTGAGATGGACATTTATGTCTCTGAACGCTTGAGTGGTAAGTGTCAATCAAACCAATGTATCTGAAAAAATCAATCCGTGTTGAGATTAAAACACTGAAACTGTTTTTAAAATAAACAAAGACATTCAAACACATGTACGGACACATGCACACACATGCTGTTTTGACCACACAATGACTTGCAAACAAGTCAAAGGAAGAGGACACATCTAGAGGAAACTGCAGCTACAAAATCAACTCTAAACCCCTTTAAAGACAGTATGTTGTAAAAGTTTGTCTCAGCAGAAAAGAGAGAACCTTTAATTCACGTCTGCTCTCCTTTACAGCTGGTACCTATGGTGTATTTTCCTGTTTGGTGGCTGACAGAGACGGTCTCACACACTAAAACAAGCTGTGTTGTTTGTTTGCCATGGGTTATATTGTAGCAGTGCATCTGTCACAGTGATGCTGTTGCCATAGCAATGCCATCCGCTAACTAGCTAGAAAATGGATTCCGATGAAAGGAGAGAGAAACCATTGAAAAAAGGCAGAGTGGACTCAAGAGGTTTGTGTTCACAAATTAACGGTGGCAGCAGCAACCCCCCACCCCACCCCCACCCCCCCACCCCTCTTCAATAAACAGAGACGTCACTGCTCCAGCAGGAGGAAGGTTACACTTATAATACACAGGGAGCTTCAAAACATATTTGAAACATTGATTTACCTCCTAAACAAGAGGATTCCAGACTATTTTATACATTTCTGCCTCACATACATCTTTCATTGTCATTCCTTGTTTTTAAAATGTAAGTTATGACCCATTCTGCATAATGTTGAGTTTTTTAAAGTAATACAAATTCAGGGGCAGACTACAGAAGTAATATTCATATTTGTTACATAGTTTACTGGTTGTTATTGGCTCCATGAACGATGCCTGGTCAGTGTCATACATGTCATATCATCCATTTCCTGTATTTCGTTGAATAAATGTAAGACATTCGTAACATCTGATGTTTTACTTTCCATTGGACCATAATGAAATGTAAAGTCACTTGTTGCACTTGTAGTGATTCAGCCTCTTCAGCCTGTTGCAGAAACAAATTGAACATTGACTCACTTCTTCAGCTTCATATAGTTGTCATTGACGACTGGTCTGCATTCAGCTCGGTGCACCACCATCCCCTCCAGACTGATTCCATCTACAACAAAGACAGTGACTCAGCTGCTTTGGCATGATTCAGATGCATGACCGCACACACTTTCAGTTTGTCGGTGGGGGGCGGGGGGCGATGGGGTCTTTGTTAGTTTAGCATTTCAAAAAAAGAGCTTCTAAAAACAAAAAAACCCTCAAACACTCGATCCACTTTCGTCACAGAACCACAAAGAACTCAAACAACAACAGAAAAGGCCTGATGATGATTTATGTAAGAGATCATGAATGATGGGATGTAGAACCACAACACAGTGTGATAGACCTGTTCTATTATTTCTTGTTTCTAATATGTTTGATTAGCATTTTTCTAGTCTTATGAGGTCTTGGAGTATGTACGTACATGAATTTCAGTTTCGGGTTGGCCAGACAAATATTAGCTGGGTCTTCTATTTCTAAAGTTAACACATCACTCAGCATCATCAGGCGGCAGAGACATTGTTGAGTCATGGTGGAGATAATGTTCTCGGCTTACGCATACAGACACACGGAAATACATAACACACACACACACACCCTCAAAATCAACGCCTTCTCCACCACCCACCTCCCCATCATTACAGTGCAGTCTGCTGAGAGTTGAGGCGACATGCCAATGCCCCCCTCGGTGTCTACTCTGCGATACTACCCCTTCCTGTAACCTTTCCCCTACCACATGTGCAAGTCTTCCAGTTTTTATTGCTGTAATAGTTTATTATGTTATTTATGTCCTGAGGAGTTTTTTTTTCCATAATCCCAAACTGTGCCCCCCAACAGGAGCCTAGTCAGGTATTTGTTTTTTTCCCCTCTTCCTCCCTTTTGTTTATCCTGCACATGCTGGCTGACCCATAGTTCTCCTGCTCCTGTCGTCCCCCTGTTAATTTTCACTGTTTTTTTATGTTTCTTGGATGGGATGAAACTGAAATGTAATTTTTTTGCTCTGAAACATGTGCAATGATAAATAAAGCGTCGTGTATCTTGCATCTTGTAAATCAATAAAAATCACTGACTGATATTCTACTGCTACTATTTGTGTATTTAAAGTTGGTTTGGCTCCTCAAATATTTGATTTCATTTCTATAAAATTTTTGTGAATTGGATGGATGGATCTACCTGTAACCGCTCTCCATGGCACTGACCAAAGAGAAGAGCTCTTATGCACCCCCGGGCTGCACGCTCATGGCTTATAGCATTTATTATCAACAGTAAGAGTAGTAACATTAACCACAGCTAAATCCAAGTCAAAAAGTCTAACGTCTTTCCCAGAATCATGCTGTAGTCCCGTCTGTATAACATGAGACCTAATGCTTCATATCTGTTTTATTTTATTTTATTTTTTTCCGTATGGGCTTGGAACATTAGCAAACTCAATTCATTTTATAAACACAAGGCATCTAACTAAAAAACCTTTAGTCTCTTCTGTAAAATCTTATTCCCTTATTCCCATGATTTTTGTCTTTGTGCTTTGCATGTATTTTATGAAGCCATGTTCAATCACTGTGAAGCTTTTTATTTGTATGAAAGGTGCTATATGAACAAAGATTGATTGATTTATAACCACTGTCAAGAGGTTTTCAAGGGGTTTTCATGGGGGTTTGACTGATCGGAATCAACAAAAGAAGCATTCCCACACACTCAGATGATCAATAAGAAGCTGGGTGTTGAAGTTTACAATCAATCAATCAATCAATCAATCTTTATTTATATAGCACCAAATCATAAATGTTATCTCAAGACACTTCAAAAAACATTAACAGGTTGATACCTGTTAATGATGAATTATTTTATTATTTTGTTTTATTAACAGAGACCCAACATCATGACAGGATAAGGAATCTTATCTCATCTTGATCCACCATGAGTGTAGCACTTTGCAGCAGGTTTTAGCAAAGTTACAGTGGCAAGAAAAAACTTCCCTTTAACGGGCAGAAACCTTGGACAGAACCGTTACACATTAAGACTGTTTACCGTCTCTTTAAGTCCTTGCAATTTCCAGTTGTAATCATTGTTAAGATTATGAAACCACTTATAAGTTTTTTTTATACCCTTAATATCAAACTTACGCAGCTCAAAGATAATAAAAAACACAGCTGCATTGAAAAGTTGGATTTTTTGTGTTTATCTTACAAAGGTAATGATTGTGTTTTTGAAAAATCTTACAGATTGGACTCTACGGTCTTTTTTAATTCTTCTCAGACCTACAGTTGGCATTAAAGAGTAATAGTCTTAAACGTTAGAATCCAAATAATCTCTTCCATGAATGTAGCATTGAAAAAGACAGCCACAGATACAGACAGAGATCCAGAGAGGATGCAGTGCTGTAGAATCAAGGTTTGGACTGTGAGCTGACGACATCATGAGACGCCATTGCTCAGTCACTCCAGAGCAGGCAGAGATTGAACAAAGTGCCAGGATGACAGATCTTTTCGCAGCATTTGGTGACTGTTTACCAAACTGTCACTAAGTGGCACTCCACATGAAGTCACACTCAACACTAGAAGCTCTCTGTACCGAGAGAGAGGCTAAAAGACCAAGGTCAGCTGGTGAATTGTTCTTCACTGCCACCTCGCTTTTATCGTTGAAGTGTCATATGCTGTAATTTTGGAGGCATAACACCTCTAATACAAAATCAAAAATGCAATAAAAAACAGACAACTGAAAAACAAGCTGGTCAAATGTTGAGTGCATAGGAAATAAGGCAACTCAATAAACAATAGTCGTGTTGAAGAAACTCCTAAAACTGATGACATTGCTTATTTGGACTGTATCAGGTTTTAAAAGTAACATTTGGAATAGGACATGTGCAAGGTGCAACGTTCAACCACTGGGTCAAGAGTGTGGGAGGAGTTCAGTTGGCAGGACGTCATTTGGTTTTTATCACCCCAGAGACAAAAGGGAGGCATCCTCCAGAACAGAAGAGGGGTCAAAGGTTACGTGGACAGGAGGACACGGACGATACACACATATTCTGGAAGAGCCAAAAGCTGAAGGAACATTGGTGAAGAGTATGGAGAGTATTAACGGCAGTATTAGGTTATGAGGCTCAGTATTGAGGAATGTGACTGCAGAAAACACTCAGGGTCAGGACAGGTAAAGGTGCTGCGAGCGGCAAACAGGAAAAACATAATGAGGGGATGGTGCAAAAAAAGAGGACATATATAACATGGATAGATTTACACACATTTAGAGGATGAAGGAGGGGAAGTTTCAATCAAAGTTGGAAAAATGGGTAGTATATAAAAGAAAAAGGGAAGACATATAACCATGACGATTTTTAAAATATTGATATTAATGCTATTTTATTTATTTACTTATATATTCCTAATATTGTGACTAAGATGAGAAAATGATTGTATACATCCTATGATAAATTTTCAAAAAAAAAAAATGTAAGCATAAAAAAAGTACTATTCCATTATTCCAGTGTTTCCTCAGTGTTTTTTTTAAACATGTAAAAACTTTGTGCTGCATTATTAATATATGGGAAATGCTTTACAAAGGAAATTTTGATTTGATTTGATTATTACATCTACATCACAAAAACACTTCATTTCACTGACACAAAGTGAATGAGTCCAAGCGCCAAAGCCTGTACCAGAGCCCAAAATCTCCTGTTCCTAAAAAAAAACAGCTGTTAAAGGGACAGCGAGGACTTTCAGGACAAGCTAGTGTTAGTAATAGCAATAAAGTCTGAGCACTTACTCCACACTGTCATGAGGACCAAGGCATGTATTTGTTTTAAAGCAAATGAATGGAGATCGGATTTTCTTTTTACACTGCTCTTCTTTGTCTAAGATGGCTTTTTACTGGATACAATACAACGAAGTAATGTATTTTGCATCAGTAATGTAGCACTGTTGTTTGAAACGTGACAACATTCAAACTTTGTTAGTTTGTAATGATATTGAAATGCTGAGCATCAGAGCTATATTTAGCTCTACTCACACCTCAGTGCTCTGAGACGCGTCTGTAATGTGTAACGTTAGTAAATCCCCATTGTGTCTTACCAGTGCTCATCTACCAAGCAGAGCAAACATAACCTGGCTCTTCATTTTTGAATCCTCATGTTTGAATAGACCACAGCAGTATAACTGCTGCATGTGGGTTGGAATGAATATTACCTCAAACAGCTTAGCATGTTTTAGCCTTTAGCTCATGCTCTATCACCCTCCTGTTAAGCATTCCTCTGCTCTTTTGTCATTTCTCTTTTTGACAGTTTAGCTTCAGTGTCCACCTTTACTACTAAATTAATCCAAGAAACCCTTTTCATCAGAGAAAAACATTGTCAATCGATCCAGTTCAGTCTGATCCAATTGGGGAGCTGAGAATTAGCATTTATAAATAACCTGATGTAGTGCGGATGATCTTATTTTAAGTTGTGGCTTGTGACCAGGCATTTATCTAAAGTTGCGACTTTTTCATAATAACTCATGTCCTCACAGTCCCTTTAACTTGCATATTTCCATCCAGTGAGACAGAGCAAGTCAGGCTGTGCACAAAAAATCCCTGGATCCATATGGACACAGCTAGCACAAGAATACATTACTGACTTTTGGGCCAGTGGTTCTACATTTTAAAATTTTATTGTAATTATATGTACACACAATCATATGCCCACTTGCCTGTTAACCTCTGCAGTAACTCCTCACTCTGACAGCAGACCTGCCAGCACACTCATTCTGCTGCTTTTATCAGCCCATCTTTGTGTACTTTCTATTATTTGTGTACTGTCTTCTCTTGCTTCTTGTAATGTGCCACTCTTTGATCTCCTAACTGCTCCTCGGGAATAAATGAAGATTTCTCTGATTCTAATTCTGAGTGTTAGATTTTAAAAACTGTCAATTAAAAAAGTAATGTTGTAAACTGTTCAATCACATAACAATAGTTGAATTTTTTATATCTGTGAGAAAGAGATCAAGCAGTTAAATGTTCCACCCAAGTGCATAATTTTTATGACAGGCAAAAATGAGTTGATATTATTGTAATGTGGAACTGCTTTGTCTTTTTTGCCTCATTATATTCTTGCAACTCTAAAGCACACTTGATATCAATTGGACTTAGACAGACTGTTTTCCAAACTGCCTACTACCTACTACATGTGAATGTGGTAGGTAGTAGGCAGCAGAATTCATCATATTTGATTTTTAATCTGACACCAATCTTTTTATGAAAAATATACCTGGAGTGGGTTGACTTTTTAGCTGATGGAAAAAAGCTTATTTTGATTAATCCGTGTATGAATTGAAAAAAAGTTCATGCAAAAGTCAGAGAAGTAAACACCTCTTGACAAGAAGTGCCAAAATTTACCTGCACGTCTTTTGTATTTACTACACTTTTAACTCAGAAGCTGTCGAATGTGAGTGCTGTTGTATTGTAGTTGTAATGCTGATTTATTCAAGTAGATGGTGGTAATTCACCCAAACCTGAGAGCCATCCACACACAGCATTAGCGCTGTACATTGTAGGAAACAGTGTGCAAAGTAGACTGACCTGTTTATGCAGAAACATTTAAGTGGGACACTTGTGGATTTTTGTCACACAGCAGATTTTGCTCTTTTTCTCATACAACAAAGTAAATTTCCCCCAAGTCAGTAGGCACTGCTGATATAGCAGGTAGGTTGGAAAAAGCAGCCACAGAGAGCCTAGCAGTATAATAACTGGTTTAAACTAGTTCCAATAACTCAGTACTTGGTTCACACTAACAGATCAGATGTGATGATACATTTATAGCATGGATGTCATTTTTACTTGGGTGTTGCTTATGCAATCATTACACATGCACATTTAGCGGATGTCACTTGTGTGCTGTAAGATTCAGACTGCATCCATCACTGTTTGTTAATTAGCCTTCCATTAAATATTTATTTCTTTAACATGGCCCTCTAATTGCCCAAACAATTTTTCATGCTGTTGACATGCTGAGTGCAGCATTTCAACATATAGAAATCAGACTTTTATTATACAAGTGATTCCTCAAAAGAGTTTTTTCATCAAGTGTCATAGCTAATTATTCATCTTTCCATCCCACAGCCTTTTTTCAGAAACCATTTAATGCCACTCCTGCTCCTCTTGAATCAGTAATAAGAGCAGCTTTCAATGTTTCTCTTCAAGTTTTAAATCAACTGTTCAGAAAAAGGAGTCCAGCTGGTGAGCGTTGGTGTAATATTGGCAAAAGCTTGGCTTGTTGTGCATTGTTGCACAATTTGGCTATGTTTGTAAATGGACACAAAGGTCCAAGAAGGAAGGCAAAGAAGGCGCAACTCTCTACACACCCATCCGTTTATGAAATCAGCTGAAAGAAATGCACAAAGGGAAACCAGAAGGAAGAGATCTAACAGGAGCTACAGAGGACAACTAAGTGTGACAGGCATGGATGACTGGACTGACAAGCCTACAAGACAGCCGGAGGAAGGAGACAGGCTGTCCAACTTCTTTTAATACTCCCTTACAACCCTGTCATCCAATAAGGAGCCTCAGGTGTGAAAATGAGTAAAATTAGAAAATCTTCTGGGGATAATTCCAGTTTCCCTCCTGCATATTCACACTTCCCTAACGAACATCTTTTCTCGTTGTGGTATCCTCTCCCACTCAAACTGCGGGAGACAAATGCAAGGAACAGATTTGAGGGAATGTTTCTCTTTTTCAATCGTCATTGGAGGCAACGTCAGTTAGTGATGACGCCAGCGCAGCGGGATCTCCTGTCAGGAGCATTTAATACTCTGTTCAGGCTTTTGTCTTCATGTCTGTCTCCACAAATAATGCTACTTACTGTCTATACTGACAAAGATACAGAAATAGAACAGTCTCCCAGTTAGTTCTTTGTTTTGCCATGTCCCTGTTAATAGAACAAAAATTACAATTTTTAATGAAGTCCTTTTTCTATTCACGATAAACCTAATATCCAACCATTTCAACTCAAAAAGGCGATTAATTTTGCCTGTAAAACTCATTTCTTAATTCATCAGTAATTTTAAATGATTTCTTAATCACTTCTATTTTGCTTGTAAAAAATATCCTAACCATCACATTTAAACTTATGTAGCTGAAATAATTTAATACACATTTGGATAAGACCAGAAACAATGTACTCAGTTTTGGCCTCTGCAGTCTTTTTGATGTGGAACTGCAGTGTTACTGTAATGTGTGTTCACAGCATTCAGCAGGTCACTAGTCAGGGCTTTACGGTGCGAGCATTTCACTTGCATATGCGCCTAGAAAAAGATTGTGCAAGATGCAAAAATAAAAAGGGAGCACACATGAGAGTAGCAATTTCAACGCTCTGATTCGCATTTTGTACCTAAAATAAATCCATAAAAAGTGGATCAAACAAGAAAACTTTAACGCATCTGTACTATTACAAGTAGCAGTTTTTCAAATAAAGATGTGTTGACTTCAGCGCTGGTGCTTTTCTTCCCCAAAGCCTCCTATGGGAGGTCTTTTTGTTCCTTTTGGCATGATAGAGCAATACAAAAATGCACGCAAATGTTTTATAATAAAAATGTCACAGGTATCAATGTGCAGGAATTAAATGAACAAAGGATTACAGATGGGAATCAGGAACCACAGTCTGTTAAGAATCTATAAAAAAAAATGGTTCATTCTGTCAATTCATTACACTGCAGCAGTCAGACACACTTCAACTCTTCTACTCTAGCTATCTTAGCTTAGCAAATAGATCACAGTTTACTGAGTAAACTCTGATTCTGGATTTACATTTGAATCTTTACTTGAGCTGTAAAACTGAACACTCGAAGAATGGATTTATATTCAATACACTCAACATGTTATACACCTCCTAATATACCAACAACCGTATAGATAATACGTGCTAGCTTGATGCTAATGTATATAGGGAATTCCATTGATATGCTAGTGGTTAGCATACATCCATATAACTTGGTTTTAAAACAGAATTTTAACTT
Organism: Thalassoma bifasciatum; assembly: GCA_008086565.1. Taxonomy (NCBI): domain Eukaryota; kingdom Metazoa; phylum Chordata; class Actinopteri; order Labriformes; family Labridae; genus Thalassoma; species Thalassoma bifasciatum. Next base: position 78,721 of record RPOG01000633.1, read on the forward strand.
TCATCACAGCAACATATCACAATTGCTCTTTATAAAAAACACTAAACACTCTAAATGTTAAAATGCTAACAAGCAAATGTTTCCCAAACAGGAAGATAAAGGAAAATTTATGTGCAGATAACTATGGCAAGCCCAAGGTTTAGAACTCAAACATTGCTCAGTAAACCACTTCAGTCAATCATATGAAACAAAATAAAGACATTGACCTCACCTTACATATGAATTTGACTTACGTACTTTATTTTCTGTCAGAGATCCCAGAAGGACCAGTGACCATGTGCAAAGATTTTTGCTTATATTTATTTTTGTGCAGAGAAACCCAGATTCATTGACCAATTTCATGTTAATTGAATCATAAACTTACAGGGAATTGATATGGGTTTGTCTGCTGTATTTTTCTTGCTGATATGATCAAAACAGATGTTTATGGTTCATTTCTGTTTATCTTTTTCAACTGCAACAGGAACAGGAACATGATTGGTCTGAGTTTACATGGAGCATTATAGTGCAGAAATTACAGCAGCTGAACAGTATCCATATTATTTGCAATAATTTTTATTTAGAACAATTGTCAGGCTATTTATATGTCAAAAAGGTTTTTTATTCCAAAAAGGAACTTGATCAAAATTAGATATAAGTGTGAAAGACCAGGTTGGATCTGCTTGTTCATCTCTCCCAGCAGAACAGAGCTGAGCTTTTTCCTTGGTTTTTGATGTCGTGAGTATGGGAACACTTTATTTGCTCTGAAATATAACAGTCTAATGTCACTCTAATGTGTATGTTTACATGCACTTAGGAATGTCTTATTCCTGAGAAGACAAACATTTCATCTGAAGATGTTTACATGACTAATAATATTGACATTCCTTCATCTGAATACTGCGATGAACCCCAGCCTAGCAAAGTGTTGGCTAGTTGGTTTGTTTACCACACACAGGCAAGGAGATGTTGATAACAAACTGTGTGTGAGAGAAAAATAAGAGCAATGCACTGCACCTGAATGACAGAGACATAACTCACATGTCTTTATCTGAAAACAGAACATCATTCAGGTCATAGAGTCAGATTTCAGACCTGGATGTTGTCTGTGTTCTTATGGCTTATATCTGCCCATCATTCTTGTTTTGTGTAAGCAACAGGCTTTATGATCATCATGAAAATGAACTGAAACCTTGGAGGTGAATTTTTAATTCCTTTTGAATTAGCTTGCTTGATATTCCATATTAATCTAAATTCTGTAAGAAATGCCAGTAAATTTGCACAAACTACTTGCACTCTGCCATATTCATTTGTTTACAGTTATACAGTATGTGCTGGCACAGCTTCAGGGCTTGAATTTTTATAATAGTAAGAAAGTACAGTTGTGAGTGTGTAACACATTGTCACAGAATTTGAATTTGGAGTGGGAGGAGGGACAGAATTCAGCTGAGGCACGAGGCCAAAGGAGTCTGAGGCTGAGGCTCTAGAGCGTGTTGATACACAGTCACAATTTAAAGCACAGGTTGCAATGTGGCCTGTAATATTTCAGCCATGAAAGTTACAACTTCCTTTGAGTTAATGTTTCCTCGCAGGGACAAAGTTAATTTGCAGAGGCAGTTTGTTTGAAGAATCTTTAAAAAAAAATGTTATTCAGCAATATTTTTGAATAATTTTTGCTATTTTCTGCAAGATTTCACAAAGTGACGCTAAGGTCATTTATAAATTATTGGTGACAGAATTTCAATTCTTTAAAAAAGCACGTTTTCAAGCAAAGCACACATTTGAGTGTGTGTTCATTTAAGAGCATGTTGCTGGTGGTGGCGAGTGGGGGGGGCTGACAATTATTTCATCTACAAAAGGGGGGGCTGCAAAATAAGTTTGGGAACTATTGGTTTATGGGATGGCTCATGCTGCTATGGTAACAGAGGTCAGATGTGGTTACTGAACAGCGTCATATTTTTAAATGTTGGCACAGATTTATATCCAAATAGGTTACACTTTAATTAATCCGTTAATTGTGTTAATATGATTATTTTATTTAACCTGAACAAATATAACTTTGACAGCCCCATAGCCTCAGATCAATCAAAGTCCTACCCAACTGAATTTTGAGGTTTCAACATCTGTAAGCCATTGTCATACCAAATAAAATATGTAAATGCTTCAAATATATCACTCCATATGTACTGAGTCTTTATGATGAGCTTCACCTTTTAAATTGTATAAGTACAATTAATTGACTTTCCAATGATATTGTGATTTACTTGGATGCTCCTGCACATGGTGTTTCTGCATTTATTCCCTGTTGTCTTTGTTCCATTTCTCTGCAGGACAGGATGACACAATGCACAGTATCACCAGCGTTATCTTAAAAAAGACTGATGTATTCAGCGTTAATCAAGGCTGAACACATGCAGGTGCAACTGCCATGGTCACCATAGTAACCACCACATGCCACCTGACACAACATGTCATCCAACATTCCATCAAGAGTTTGTCCATCTTGAGGAAACGAATGCTTCACAGTGCATGTCACAGATCTCTCTAATGTTCATCTTTGCAACAAATGGATTGCAATTATGTGCAATTATTGGCTGGTAAGTGGCAGAGCACTTGCCAGCAACACGTCTAAAACACGCCCACACACCAGGAACATGTGCACACATGCAGAGACGACTGCATCTCTGTGGTTGATTGGTTGCATCTAAAGGGGCTTTATACAATTACACATACAGAAATGCACACAAGCAGCAAATTTGATGGACAAAACCAGCCATGGTTCTGGTCCCACCACTAGTTGCATAGCTGAAGGACTCCATGTGTGGGAGGCAAACTTAAGATAAACACAAGACCTCTGCATGTCGGCTTCCCTTCGAGACTCTTAAGTTATGAATCAATGATTTAGTCCACACCTTCAGGAAGATATTCAGCATCCGAATTCTCCTACGCATCTTCAGAGCTGCATAAAGACGGCAGTACTGCTCAATCTGACAAAGGAAACCTGGAGCATAAACAGACATCACAACTTCTTAAGTAAAGCTACATGAGGGAATTCATCCAAGAGGCTGCTCCTGTTCTCATTCAAAAATATTCATGAAGTGCCATGGATACAGTGTGCAAAAAGAAATTGTGATAAATTCTTTCTGAGACAATGCACATCGAATTTCAGTTAGTTTATCACATTTACCTAATTAACAAAAGTTTTCAGTTAGTAAAAATGTAACATGACTTGCCAAACAACACATAGCTCTTGGTTGCACCAGCAATCAGAAGAATTGGATAGTTTGCAGTGAATTCAATATGTATACCCTGTTGAAAAGTCTTTCTATTACAAAGTTGTTGAAGTGATATTCTGGAGCCTGACTGTTTCTCCTTACTGGCTCATTCTGAAGGCTCACTGAACTTACACTGATCTCAGTGAATCAGCATTTTCCCTTGATATCATACACACTCCAACAAACTTGAGCTATCAACCCTCTTTTGCTGGACTTCAGACTCTGGCGAACTAAAGTTTCTCAAATTATAACTGTTTTAATTCACTGTTGTTGTTCCAAATGATTTTATGTGCTTGTTCGTTGCTTTTGCTTGTTCGTTGCCCTGTAACATAAGGAATAAGAGAGACATCAATGCCCCTTTTAGAACAAATAAAGGTTTCAATTGGATTGAATTTGAGCTCATGCAGTGATTTCCAATGCAGAGTCATGTACTATTGAAAATAAGATCCTTTATACTTACTCATATTACAAACTTGGTGTAAATTAAACTATCCCTGAGTGTTAAGCACTCGGGTCACTGCTTGTTTTTAAATGACATTTATGAATGAAGGGGACTTGACTTGGTTAATTCCTCAGGAAACACACCTGATCAAAAATTTTAGACAGTTGAAAAATTGCATGAATATTCATTTTGCATTGTTGGATCTTAAAAAGCTTTTAAGTAGAGTTTCAAAATGCAAATATAAGAAATGGGAGTGAGACCAAAATAACTAGTGAGCGATTTATTAAAAACTACTATGAAAGGGAAATAGTCTGTTCATCAGTTGATCAAAAGTTTGAGACCATCGCCTTTAAAAGACAAAATTTGCATAAAAATGTGGATTCCAGGTCATTTTCTGTCAGGTATTCACACATTCATGACCTCATGATGGTAAAGTCTAAAACTCTTTCTCTCTTTGAGTGTGGTTGGATTGTTGAGCTGCATAAACCTCTCTCAACCCAACGCCATCACTGCTGAGGTTGGACGCAGTAAGACAGACATTCTTCATTTCTTCAAAGATCATGAGGGTTATGGAACAACAAAAGTTTGGTGGTAGACCCAAAAACATTCACCAGCACTGAGCCTGAGGATGCAATTGTCTTCAAAGGCCATATCTCCTCCAACGTGGCGAAATTGACAGTTTGAACACTGAAAGGTGGAGGAAAGTTTGATTCTCTGAGCAGAAAAAATGAACCTTGATGGTCCTGATGGCGTCATGATTTGCTTTTATCTTCAATGGAACAACGGAGCTGATGATTTTTCAAGGGTGTCAAATGGCCGCTGGCTATGTGGAGGTGTTACAGGGAGCGTCCTTCATGACTGAGGGCCCTGCTCTGTGTGTGAATGACTGGGTTTTTAACAGGACAACGCTGCTGTTCACAATGGCCGCCTGACAAAGGACTTCTTCTTCTTCTTGCAGAAGAATAATCTCCCTCTTTTGGAGCATCCTGCCTGTTCCCTTAATCTAGAGAGGGAAGTTTACAAAACTGATGTCAGTTCCAAACAGTGGATGCCTGTCCAAACTACTTTTGAAATCTAGTGGTAGAATAAAAATTTTAAATGAGTGGATGGATTTTGTCTTTGCACTATTTTCAAGTCATGAAAGGACTTATATGATTCTGTCTTTTACACAGTGTCCCAACTTCTTCTTTACTCGAGGTATCGAATCTTTATGAGATCTTTCTTTAAGTCTGTTATTATTATCTCAACTACTGCTGCAACTTCAAAACAGGTTCGTGTCCCTGCAGGGGTAATACAGTTTGCAAGGTAACACTGCAGATGATGAAAATGTCATGAGAGATTGCTATGAGGGATGAAGAGAAATTAATTGCTAGGTCCATTTTTGTGTCTCTGTTTGTGTCTCTGTGGTACAGCTGTGTGTTGACAGCTTTGACAGCGGTGATAATTTTTCCTCTACAGAACAGATCTAGCAGAACTGCTTGTGTGAAAGCGGAGTTTTATTTTACCTACACGACTACCTGCCAAATTCTTTACCACTGAGGCCAGAATGTGACAGAAATATTATTTGAAAAAGCAGAGTGCTACAGTTGGGTTTAGAAAACACTGAGTGATGATGAACATTCAGAGCAAGACTGATAATTCTTTAAATGGTTCAATTCATTGCTTTATTCCTTAAGTTCAACACAAACATTTAACACAAAACCTTTCAGGTTACATGGATTATAATTAAATATCTTAGTTATATCAAAAAAGTTTGTTCTAATTTATATAAAAGGCAAGGTTAATTCCTGATTAGACAGGCCACAGAAAGTTTATTTGTGTAATGTTTGACAACGTGCACAGGCTTAAAATGCCGCAGAATATTTCATCATGAAGAAATTAGGTTTGCCCTCTTAATACTACATTTAATTAACTTTATAAAGCATGTTATGAATGGAAATGAAACCCTTCCAAATAAGGACAAAGAGGCTCACTGATGATACAGAATTAAAAGGTGGTGCCCTTCATTTCATAGTGAGGCTCATGTGCTGCCCTCTGGAACGACTCAGAGCTAAGGGCCTCAGTCAATAAAGACCTTTGAAGTCTTTATTCCCAGTGAAGAGAAGCTTAGTTCTATTTAGTTCCTGTTAATACTTTTTAATGTACTAAAGCTTATTCTTTAAGCGTAGAAAAGTGAACGCGGTCGAGTGAAGACAGTAGAAAAAAAGAGAGACAGATGCAAGGGTGAAGAGGTAACTCGTCCACCCCCTCGCACTCATCTTCTCTAAGGCCCTTTTCCACAAAGCTCTGACCTTCCTAATGTTTAACACAACAAACAACTTGCCGCCCACCAGGTCTCCATCCACCATCGCCGTCTCTGGATAAACTCACCCTTCTCAACTGTGCTTTGCCATATATCAACCACAAATAAACCAAGCCTACTCATACTGGAAATAGAGGAATGAATACAAATGTCAGTCAAAGACCTTTCTCAGCGTGCAATCTGGGGCTATTCTTCAGTACTGTAAAGAGCAGCAGCCCTACACTTTTTCTGATCTTTACCAGCCTTATGTGCTATTACAAAAGAGTAAAGTCAGAGAATTTCTTAAAAACGCAAGATCTGACAACAGGAATGAGCTGCTACTGTAACTGTTCCTCAGGCAACACGTGACCCTGGTTTCCTCAGAGATCAGGCTCTAAAATGCCTTTCTTGAATGATTCATTGCTTTTGGAAGAGAATACCATCTTTCCTGTGATAAGGACCCAGATCTGTTATAAACACATTTACCCTTTTGTTGTAATGCCAATTGTGCTTTTCACCATCTGCGGCAGTTGTAGTTTTATTCTTTAAATGGTTATCGATACATTTGGCCAAAACTACAAACATTGCTCATGCATGTCTTTTTGAATATACTGTATTTTGAAAGAAGAACATCCATGTGGTGCACTGTCACTGGGAGATAAAAAAAAAGCTGGACAGCTCATTAGCTTTACTGCTATTTTTGTACTCGACTCATTGATGGATAAGGCCAGTTTTAAAATACTAAAAACAAAGATAAATTTGGTCATTGTTCAAACATTTGGAATGTAGTGCCCACATGCAGTTATGCAAAAATCCCAGTTAAGGGACTGTTGTGTTTTTAAAGCTGAATCAAAAGGAGGACGGCCTTGAAAATAAGTTGTTTGAGGCGACTGTAATTCAGCTCAAAATTGATATACGGTATTTCTTTAATACAACCGACAAGAAGAATCAGTGACTAAATAAACAGATGAAGAAGGACAGGCTTATAGATTGGTGATAAAACTCATTAGTCACAGTTTTGGGACGGTCGCCCCACATGATCTCCAAAAAGTGTCCAGTACATCTCAGTTGTTAGAAAATAGGTTTTTTGCAAATATGAGAGGGACTTAATAACCATCCTGGTGTTTCATTGAGTTCCTCAGATACGTCTGGTTGATGAAACATCCTGTCCTTGAGCAACTTTCAAAAAGAAAGCTCTGGAACAGCAAAAATCTTTGCATATCTACGTCTCAGGCAGGTGCATCAGACATGGAAAATTAATCCAGATTGATGAAAGAAGAATTCCCGCACACAGGCCAAACTTCCAAAGTGATTTAATGCAACGTTTCGCTCACAGACCTTTTTCAAGCCTGAAAATTAAAGTCCTTAAATTGTGTTTTCTTGATGGTCGCCCCAGATGATAGTTGATATAACAATATTTTTTTTTGCATATTTTGATGTAAATATAAGTGCAAATGCTTCATAATTTTGTCAGTGAATGCAAAACATGTTAGAAATTATGAAAGATAAGGCAATAGATATATTTAAATTGATTTAAAGTGATTTTAAAGTGGTTGAGTTGGACAGAAAAAGTAGGCGTTTCGTCATTAACTCACCCACAAAAACGTATACTTCCCAATATAAAAACAGGTAAAAATACAAATTAGGAAGGCCTTTATCTATATTTACTATAAGAGTTGGAATTAAGTTTTGTGCAGGTGTATGAGGATATAAAACTGTTTTTGCTTAAATATAAAAATGTATATCTTTCAAAGAAACTGTTGGAACCGTAAAATCTAGCAACCTATAGAGTGTAACACTACATCCATCCTGCAAATTACCAGTGTACTGTATCAGGCACAAATGTAACACAATATGTACAAACAGCCCAAACAGTTAAAACTGGGTTTTATTGGTATGTGATGGCAACATGGATGTAAAAAGGGGTGGGGGCACTGATTGGAGCTCTAAATATAATTTTCCATTACAGCTCATCTCCACCAAGCCTAGAGGCTGCCTCATTAAGGAAACTAATGATTTCATTCATTAACTTTGAAGTGGTTTGATGTCTGTAAGTGCATCCAGCCCACTCACTTAAATATGATCACTACTTGAATTCAACAATAAGCTTCAAAGTGCTACAAACACGCAACAGGTGGACTCCACGCTCCAGATCATTTTCCTAAACTCAAGTGTTTTTTTCTCAGTGGTGCATAAAAAATGAAAGGAAAATAAATCATTTTTGAGGAAGTATCAGTTTTGTTGACTGTGGCACTGCTTTAGGACAAAATGGGACACCTACTGCTACCTTCAGGTGCACTCAAATAAATACACCATCAGACGTGTGTTTTAAATGCAAAAATGCAAAGGCCTGTTTATTTTTAATGATGGCACCTATTAATCATAATGAAAATGAAGGGAAAAGTATTAATGTTCAAAAATTAGCTGAATATCGCCCCTGATGTGGAACTGTTTCTCTGATAGATTTACAATAACTATGACAGCAACTGACTGACAAATGTGGAAAATTGTATCTCTTCTCTGTCGCGTTGACTGATTAAAAAGTTGGGTAGTATCTTAAGATAATTTCTATTTATCCATTTATTTTTACTTCAAGTCAGTAATTCTGTATTTCTAATAAAACTAATGAATTCAGTTGTATCTTGCCCTTCACTATCCACACCAAGATATTTTGTGCCTTTTTTAAATGTCACAATATAAATATCATATTCCTGTCATAAAAACACATTATACCCCTGAGGATGTTCAGAGCCCCCCCCCCTCCTCTTCTACTGTCAGTGCGTCACTCTGCAGAGGGAGGGGCTGTGTCTCACTCAATAAATACCAGGTTTACATGTTCACATGTTCTGTGTGGGAACAAAAGTGATATGACTAAAGTGTTGGCGTTTGAATCACGCAGGTTTAGTGCCGTTGCTTATAGAAACTACGGGTGCAGTTCACGTCACCTTTGGTTCAAATTCAAGTGTTTGTGACTCACTTCTCTGCTGTGAGGGTCTTTGCACGCTCAGCACTGATACATACAGAACGTGCCCTTCATGGAGGCAACAGTCAAACAACAGTGAATGGAGATGACGGATGAACACCCCCCATTATGATGTTGGAAACCACTGCTATAGTACACAAAATAAAATAGATAGGAAATGGATTCATTGAGATGAATTGATTTATTTCAAAGATTTAAACCAGAAAGGGGGTTTGTGTGCACATGAAGCTTCAAGAAATGAGTTTATCCTTGGACAGTCCTAAACAAGCGGTAATGGTTAACACTCTGACAGTCACAATTCCTCCAGCTGCCGGAGGTGTCGACATAGGGATACAGTTGAGATGGGGAAAAAAAAAATCTACAATATCTTTTCCTGGACACCAAATGTTTCAAGGAAGTTGATCTTGAGCTCCTCCATTGAAATTCACAATATTTAGTTCATAGTCCCCATGCACTTATCAATCTGCCTTTCCTATTTTTGTGTGATGTGTGTGTTATTTGCTATTTTTATATTCTGAAGTCCCCCATGAAGTATTTAGATTACTTTGCAGTTTCTGGTCCTTTCTTGCTTCTGTCAAATTTTTGCTCACTGAGGTCTCAGTTTTCTCTACAAAGTAAAGTCCTACACCACTATAGATTCAGGAAAACCACAGCAGTAAGTAAATGTGTAAGAAATTAGTGTATCTAAATTTAAAAGCAATAAATCATTAGAATATGAGAAACAGAGACAATGCTTTTCTCTGATTTTCTCCTTTTAAAAATGTGAAAATAACAAATTAGTATTTACAAAACAATTTTAGGTTCCCTCAAGCCTCATGAACACAGGAAAAATACTAGTGGGGGAACTATATTCAAAGAAACATCTCATTTGGTGTTCAGGAAGTGTTTTTTTTTCTTACTGTGGTCTCATTTATGAGGTTAATATAAAGTCCTACTCATCTATGGGTTTAGGAAAACTATGGCTAAAGCAAGATGTAATTCAACAAAGTCTCCTGAGCAGAACAACAACATCAAACTGCAACTAAAAATTATTATGTCATTCTTACGGCTATTTACACTCTATAAACTATTCATAGTCAACACTGCTACAAATATTTACTCAGGTTCTGTAAAAAAATGAGCCACTGACAGAAACTGTTTTTTTTTTTTTTTTTTTTTTCAGAATTCAGTGAGAGCAAACAGTTCATTTTCTGCAAATTGGGCTGGGCTTGGGACTGGCAAAAGTGACCCAAAAGAGACAAGCACATACAGGATTCATTTACACACGTCTGCCCTGACTGCAGCTGAGAGACAGGAGGACTTGTCCACCTGTGAGTGTTTTGGAGGGGAGAGGGGGGAGGGGCCCACAGCAGCACCCGCTGCTCATTGAAGAGGGTAGATCAAACAATTTTTGTCAAAAAAATGACCTAGGCAATTACTTTAGGAAAGTGGAGATGCACTTGTAAAGACTTTCAATTGGTTGTTTTCAAAAGCAGCTCTGCTCTCTGTCGTGGAACCGTTTATGTGATTACGCATCTGCATGAATCTAATTTACAAAAAGATATATATATATATATATATATATATATATATACATATATATAAATAGTCACCAAACATGTCATCTGTAATTTCTTCCCATCTGGCTTGATGTTAGAGTAGCACCAACAGTAAAAGATCAGCTGGTCTGCTTCCCATTTTTCTTCCTTATTCCATGTGTGAAATGTACCACATGTAAACATGTAAATGGTGTTACTGCAATTTTTAGTCATTTATTAACACAGAAAGAGAACTTATGTTCACCTTAATGAGTAATTAGAGTTTAATACATTTTTCATCAAGACTGAAAACACGACTTTAAGTAATTCCAGCAATGATGACATATAGAATTATAATGTTGTGTAGTAACAGTAGTATGTTATAGTACAGTGTAGTAGTATTAGTGTTCCACCACCAATGTTTGCAATTTTACATAAAATACCCTACATAGAGATGTAGCTTGAAAACTTAAAATGTTAAAGATAAGAATCCAAAAGAATTTTAACATATTTTTCTTTAGTGTTTATTAGAATATAAATATTTATCAAGCTGTATACAAATATTTTATGAGCTTCTTTTCACATTTAAGTCTGGTTATTTCAAATAGCACCATTCCAAAATGCTGATATCTAAATAGCTTGATCTCCCAGACTAACTTAATCCACAGCTCACTCAGACTACACAGGAGACAAACCTGATGAATAAAGAGAGAGAGTGACAGCTCTGATCTCACACCAGCCCCTATTTTAAGTGGTTGCCATGCCAGCTTCACAGCAGTCAGTGACTCCATGTTACACCACAAGCTCTTCGAACAGCTCCATGAATAATTCACCGCCTTTAAGAGAGAAGGAGACCCTGTACAATTAGCTATTTTGGAAATTTCATTCAAAAGTCAGTTTGATTAAAAAGACAACAGATGTGACAAACAGATTCTCCCTGACTTTGACGACAATCATCATCCTCTACGAGCCAGTTTTAATGAACAGGAGGCAGAAAGCAGGTCAAACCTCCCACAATCCTCTCTGCTGCATCTTGGCCTCGTTTGCAATTCCAATTGAGTGTTGTTGATGATGATACCACTAATCAGTTATGATAAGAAAATCGCCGTGGAGACAGAGAGTGCTGTCACTCCTGGATCTTCTCCCAGATAAACACACACGCAGCTCAAAAAGAGAGGCAGCATTTCAGTCTCCTACATCTCTTATTCTCAGTCACATTTTCTCAACTGGGTGTTTCACCAAAAATAAATGTTCTTATTTTAAAAACTAAGCCCCCGAATTTGCAGCTTAAGGGAGAAGCAGCCACTTGTTGCACAAGCGCAACGAACCAGATCTTTTTTCCTTAATTCTCCTGTTAAGCTGTTTTCTTTATTCAATGTCTCAATGAGGCGAGTAAATCTTGATTTATGCTCGAGGCATCTGTGAGGTCTTCAAGGCTCTGTGCCCATGAATGACATCATTTTTGAAGCCCCCCTCCCCCAGGTCCCTCTCTCCTGTAAAATTACCACATCACACTTTGAAAATTCATCGCTGTTAGATTATTTCTTTGTTATTGAAACGCTTTTTTATCAATAAATTAATTTAAATGTGCATATATTTATTCTTTCTTCCTTTTGTACAAAGTTTCTATATTTCTATATTTCTCCTTTGTAGTTACTTAATATCTGTTTTTTACATATTTGATATTTAATCTTGAGTCATACTTATTTTTGTACAAAGTGAGCACAGTTGAAATCAAAGTCAAATTCCTTGAAGATACTTGGCAATAAAGCTGATTCTGATTCTGATCTTATACCCTTGGATTGGCGGCACCTTACAGCTCATAACAAGAGCACATGGCAAGAAAAGTTGTTTGGCATTGACGAAGAGGATCTGGCAAATTTTCACGAATGGCCCAAATAAATGTATTCAGCTCTGATGTTCATCCTACATAAACCTGTTCTAAACAATGTGGTTCCATTAAAAAGGGGAAATAAACAAGCTGTTAAAAGGTGGAAGATTTACAGCCAAGAATCATTGTTACAACCATGTAAGAATCTACCAATCCGGGACTTGTTACTCTTCTGCTGAGTTGAAGCAGCTTTTTGTTGTTTGTTTTGTTCATTGTTTGGTTACACCATGAGGAAATGCAAGGTAATGTAAGGTTTATCTAAACTATGATAGTTTTATGCTTATTCTATCCAAAACTAATGACACTGTCACTGATGTGAGGGTTCTAATAATACCGCAGTTATTGAGTCCTGTACTGAAATCTTGGACTGTGAATACAACTATGATGAAAGACAAAGAGAATTTAGCAAACATTAGAAGCAGACATGAGGAGGACTTCCATGACTCTGTGCTCAATTACTGCTCCTCACAGAAGAAGATGACATCATGGTGGTGCTACAATTGTCTTAAATTGAATTGTAAATCTGAATATGGGTTTTGCGAACTGAAATCACATTCTGTAGTTTTGTATTCAAAGAATAATGAGTTGAATTTTCAAGTAGGTGAAGAAGAACTCCAAAGCAAATAACTTTTGATTTCAAAACATTGGATTCAATTTCAGATTATCCTTTTCAAATTCAATATGATAATCCAACTACATTTTTTACACTAAAAAAATGTAACATTAACCTGAATCAAAATTGTTGTCAACTGGTTCCAAGTGAATGCGTTAGGTTGGTTGGAAGCAATGATTTTAGAGTCAACTGAGTTGAACTTAAAATTATTGCTTTCAACCGACCTTATAGAATTAAATGGAACCAGTTGGGATGATAAATTTGAAAAAAGTCAATGTTTTCTTTCTTTTTTCATATAGTCGCACATATTTTAGCCACTAGATCCAAACTAGGGATGGAACAGTTCACAAAACCCACGGGTCTTCCCTTTTTTTTCATAATCAATGATGTTACAGAAAGTCATGTAAATACTGAGAGAATGAGGCAGTTTGCCATTTGATACATCATTAAAGCTGGGTGAGACAATACTAGTTTTAACAGCTCCTCAGTAAGGAAGGTCACCATTGGCCGTTCCAGCAGTTGTTGAAAGTCACTTAAATAAGGCCATTGCCTAATTTGCATAATAAGCCACTTACATGAAATTGTCTTGAACGCTGTTGGAGAGAGGAGTAACATCATGGGAGAGACAGAAAGTGAGTAAAAAACACCATTAATTTGTTTAGAAATATAAATGAACCCTTTTTTGTCAATTTGGGGTGAGGGGGGTCAAAATATCAACCCTACTCCTTTCTCTGGGCTTGGTGTTGGCAAAAGTGACCCAAAAGAGACAAGCATATACAGGATTCATTTACATTAGTCTGCTCTGACTGCAGCTGAGAGAGGAGGCGCCTTGTCCACCTGTGGGTGTTTTACGGCAGCACCCGCTGCTCATGGAAGAGAGTAAAATCAAAATACGCTTTCACGTTACAGTCTCCAAACTCCAGAAAAGTCCCTAGTTTTGTCTAGAGGGGTCTGAAAAGTTTGTAAATGTAGCTACAAAGTCACTAAGTTGGCAACACTGCTGCACACAGGGGTAGTTTTATCCGTCACTTTTTTTACAACAATCATCATAGCTGACATGAATTCAAAGTGCTTCCATAAAACAGAACCATACAATGCCACAAGCACGTCCTCTAAATCTGTTTGTCTGCTCTGCTCACCATGACGGCAACACACATGCTTCCCTCCTCGACCGTCCAGCTTTACTCCTTCGCCTTGTGCTGCACATATGTATCATGTGAACTTCACCCAATCTGAACCAAGTCTGGTTAAAAGAACGGTTTCGTTTTTTTTTTAATTAATTGTTCCATCCCTAGCCCAAACTAACCAAAATATTTTCATAGTGATCACATTTTTGCTCCACTTGGGGTGAGCACTTGGGCTGTGTCTCAAATCACGCACTATTGTACTTACACTTACTATGTGGAGTGCATAAGTGCTTTCACTGACAGTACCAAAAAAAAACCCAGGGCACTTTGATTTCTCAGCTGGCACACTCAAAACGGTTGAAAAGTTGAGCGTGGAACATGAGACACTTGTCACTCATTGGCTGATGTATTGGCTACTTAGCTGAAGGGGTAAGGAAAGGGTCAAACGATGGATGACAGTTGTAACCAGTGAATAACTTAAGAACACGTGAACAATAGTCAAACGAAGCAGCAGGGTTTGATTTAAGACGACATCACTCTGTAAGATTTTGTGCACTGCTCTGGTCGTGTACACAGTAAACCTCATGTAAGCGTACTGCTGGAACTGATCTGATTTGAAACACAGCTTTGGTTTTTAATGGGCTGTTTGTTTGTGTACTGAATGTAATGCTCCTAAAAAGCCCCTAAAAATGCAAAAGCTGAAAATAGCTGAGATCAACAACCATTAACTGACTAACAGTAACATAAAGGTACGTGGTGAAGCTGTAGCTTGGCGGTACAATCAGTTGACAGGCTGCAATTAAATAACAACACATCTGGCGTTGGCTGTGACAAAATTCTTTCCAATAGTGGGAGCCATCCCAATTTTCCAAGGACCCACTCAAATCAGCACTCATGGGTTCCAGGCAGTCACTATATTATAAACCTATCAACATCACAGCAACATCTTTCCTTGATCGTGGCAAAAAGACTACATTCATTATCGCGGTGGGAGGCAGAGGAATAGCAAAACATCTGACTCACACAGTAGGAAATAGCAGGAAAAAAAAGAGGTTGTTGCCAACAGTTAAGAAACAGCATGGTTACTAGCAGAACTAATTAGCTTGTAAAAGACCACCAATGCAATCCCTGCATGAATCTTTATTTGACCTTATTAATCATTACGTTTGTTTGCATCTGCAGTTGTAGTTGCAATACCTTTGGAATGTGAAACTCACTCCTGGTAGCAGGTTTAAATATTTGCACCAAATTACAAGGCTTTTGCTGATCCCTTGAGAAAAAGTATGAGACCAAAGCATCAGGCAATTGGAAATATGTCCTCCATGACCAGACTACAATTAACCATAATTGGGCCATTTCCTCTACAGAATCCCAAAGCCAGAGCTCACAATAAACATATAAGGACTCGCTGCACAAGCTGCACACACCAGAACAGAGGACTGCTTGTTAACTTGCCTGAGTGAAAACAGGATTTTCCATTTACATTTTAAGACTAACTGCCTCCCTTACCTTGTCATAAACGGAGGTGAGCCAGAGAAGCATTTCAGAAACCCCCTTCATTAAGCTGGACTCCTGTTTTAGTGACTTAGATGTAGTCCTGTGTGTGATAAACAGATGAATTTGGCTGCAAAAGGAGTTTCATATTCAGACTCACACGAGCTGAGACAGATTCACACTTCAGCAATTATGAAGCAACCCCCCTTCCATCTGGTTAGGGTGTGTTTGTGTGTGTGTGTGTGTGTGAGTGTGTGTTGCTGGTCTTCACTCTGCATCTTTCATCATGGTTAATATGGGAAAGAAAAAGAAAGAGCTTAGTTATTCTAGATTCTTCGCTTGTTTATTCACATATTCCTCTCTCTCCCAGCGTGTGACGCTGTCTGCCCAGTGCCCACACACTCCAACAGAAAAAAAAGGGGAGGGAGAGAGAGAGATAGTAAGCAAGACATAGTGAGAGAGCGAGAGAATTAGAGCAAGAGGGAGGGAGGAGAGACAGAAGAGCAGCACAGAAAGCCAGTCTGTTTTCAGCTCCCAGTTCACTGAAGCTGCTCTGCCAGACAGCATTCAGCCTTACACCATCACACTCTCCAACACGTTGACTCTCACTGTACGACAGCTGACAACACCTTTTCATTTTTTCAGCAGCACCACAGACTTCCACAACCAGATCCAAAAAAAAAAGAAGATAAAGGCAGACTTGAGCTTTACCGCAGCCACACCAGCACAGAAGAGGCTGGGTCGAAGCTGGAGAGGGTGACTGGAGCATGGAATGGAACCTCAGAAGGATGGAAAGTGAACTGAGACATATCAACCCTGACCTGCTGCAGCCCAGCAAGAGCTTCAAGAAACCCTCCTCAGGCACCATCACCCTGAACGTTGGGGGGTTCCTGTACACAGCCCACCGGACAACCCTCGCCAAGCATCAAGGTTCCTTTCTAGAAGAACTGGCGAATGGTAAGAAGCCTGTCCAGCATACTGATTCAATGGGCAACCCATTCATTGATAGAGATGGTCCAGTTTTTCGACATGTGCTCAACTACCTACGCACAGGGGAGCTCCAGCTGCCTGATGACTTCCGGGAGGCAGGGCTCCTGCGACGAGAAGCTGATTTTTACCATCTGACTGAACTGGTGGAAGCTGTGGTTGACTGGGAAAGTCAGAGAGCAGCCCAGCGAGAGGCCGCTTTTCTGGAGGTGACGGATAGCCACGAGAGGTCACAGGGCCTAAAGGTGTACTGCAGCGACGCCGCCTTTCTCGACAAGATCAAAGGGCGTCTTGTGCAAATCTCCAAAAGCCGATTGGACGGCTTCCCGGAAGAGTTTGTGGTTTCATCCAACATGATCCAGTTCCGACACTTCATCAAGTCGGAGCCCGGCTCCCGGCTGGTCCTGAAAGAGGACAGCACCTTCTTGTGTACACTTGACTGTCTTAAACTAGAGACAGTGATGCTAGCACTTAGATCGGGCTTCAAGCTGGTCACCAGCCTTGACAGCAGCAAAGGTTCTGTTGTAGCAGCTGAGGCCCTGCACTTTGTTAAGTAGAATGGAACAAAGAAAGGAGCGAGTAATGAAAATTTTGTAGTTCTTGATGCCATAACCAACCCTGTAAACAAGAGGTATTGACTAGATGTGTTGCGTGTACTGTGCCATTGAGTGAAAGAAGAAAACAGGAAGCTGGATGGTCTCGGAGAACAGTATTTATATTGGCTTAGATATAAAGGACTGGGTAAAACCAAATACTGAGGTAATCTATTTTGGTTTTAATATCATAGCTTTTTTATGGAGTGTCAAAACATTTTGGAACTACCAGATAAAATTACCATATATAATAAATTTACTGTATCAGAACAGGCATCAGACAAACAAGCGCCACATAACAAAGACAAGACTATCCTTCCAAAGAGAGGAGGAGAGAAGAAACTGAGAATGTGAACACCAAATGCTTCATCAGTGGGGTAGTCTCTGCACAAGAACTGCTTTTGCTTCTTTGTCAATGACTGAAAAACGCCTGCAAAACCAGCTGTGGTGTGCACTGTGTGCCATTCAGATTTTACTACAGCCTATGAATGTGTGTGTGTGTGTAGGTGTGGGTGCGTGTGTGTGGGTGGATGTGTATGACTGTATTGCTATATACTGTGTAGGCTGTTTTTAGTTGATTTAATTGCTTTTGTCTAGATTATAATCCTCTCTGGAGCCTTAATAGAAAACTACCACTATCATTGTTATGAATGGACTGATAACTGACAGCCTGAAGCAACAAAGCTCTATCTCCGTTTGCGTCATCCAGTTCAATTTAAGTGCAAAGCATTGTGATTATTGTAAGGGCTTTGAATCTAGCATGATGCATGTGCACTAAAAACTGTGTGTTTGTTAGTGCTGTGAGCCTCTGTGGTGTCAGTGCCACAACAACGCTGATGACTTTATATGTAAATTTTACAAATAAAAGTGATAATTCAAGTACTGGGTAAATGTTTGGTGTGTAAATGAAAAAGTATTTGTAGGGTTCATGTTTGTTATAGAAAATCAGTGGAGTAATACTTCAAGTTATGTTTAAAATGTAAGAGCCATTTTGCAAAGTAAACCAAACAACTGAATTACAAAGTTTTTCATAAGTATTCAAATCTGTGAAATGTGAAACTGTCGTCCATTAAGTTTGGTGGGAGAAGTATCAGTGTTGAGGTCCCATAATAACCAGGTAAAACACTGAGCTGGCCCCTATTTCTTTAAAACGCTTAAATGGTGAAATAACACTTGAATCTCTGAACTTGACAAAGGTTCAAAATTATTTTTGCGCCTTTAAAGTGTTCAAACAATTGTACCTTTTCCTTATTGTTATACCATTTCCCTTGTACAATCACAGCAGATGGCTGTACACCAATAAGCTAAGCTTTGTTAAAAGTTTCTGATTGTTAAAAGAACTCTTTACTCACCAATGTTGCCTGGATTTTGCTTATGGGCGTATGAAGTTTGGTCTCTTAAAACTTAAAAACAACAAGCACTGTAGAGTTGTTCCGAATGTAAAGTGTCATGAGGTCACTTTTTTCCCTGTGATTTGGTGCTACAAAAATAAAAAAACATGAATGTACTGATGATTAGTGATACAATGTTGCTTCACTCGTTGCGTCATTATTATGACTATACAAAATTAGTAATATCTTGTTTTTTGAATTTTGAAAAGTGTTAGTGGCTCCAAAAAAAAAAGTTTGTGCATTTTCAAACAGGACAAAAAAAGTGCATCATGAAAAGTGCATTAAAAAATGGCAAATGGATATAGGTTTAATACAGAAACTAAAAAATAGTTTTATCTAAACAATAACAGTAGCTGTTAGATGGGTCACAGCATGTTTATTGTGCTCAGTTTTAGAGTTCAAATTTCCTAAGTTACTTCTTGCATCTTTATTCAGAGAGTATAATAAAGTAGACAGAGTGATAGATAGGTTGAGAGGAGAGCTGGGCAATTAACTGTGAATTAGATTAAATTGTAATATGGTCTCCTTTGATATTCTAATCACAGATAGTGTCACTTTTTTTAAACCTCAAATGTGTCAGAATACCAGATACAATTTTTTTTCCAGTAGATGTTATATACTCTACACTTGTTATTTAACCCTGCTCAACCAAAGAGAAAAGTATTCAGAGCTAACTTTGAAAGAGAAATAGTCCATAAAAATAAATTTGAGGCTGTAAAAATGGTCAAAAAAGCAGCAAAAATGGGTGAAAAGGGACAGAAGTTGGGGGGAAACTTACTGTTACAAAGGTTTGAAATTTTTTGTTTAACATGTCCCCCTTTTATCAGTCTTAAGAATATCCTTATTTTCTGAGGCACTGAATTTTGGGTTTTCATTATCTGTGAGCCATATCATGAACATTTCAAGAAGGCTTAAAAGAAGAATTCCCACACACAGGCCAAACTCCCAAAGTGATTTAAAGCAACGTTGCTGTCACAGAACTTTTTCAAGCCTTGTTTGAAAAAAGGTCAGTGTCCGAAACGTTACATTAAGTCACTGTGGAAGTTTGGCCAGTGTGTGGGAATTCTTCTTTTATCAAATAGGATTAACTGTCTTTGTCCAACGCACCTGCCTGAGACGTAGATGTGCGAAGATTTTTGCTGTACAAGAAATAAAGGCTTGAAATAATTCACTCTTTGTATGATGTTTATTTCATATTTGGGTTTCACTTTCTGAAACGAGTGACCAAAAATATTTTAACTTTTTCATGATGTTCTAATTTTTGAAGCGTATGCAAATAGAGTTTCTGAAGTGTTTCTTTTTTCTTTTTTAACAAAAAATCTTCTTTTCTCCTTCATGCATGTGTTCTTATTCAAAATAAGAAGGTATCATCCCCTCAGTATCACAATTGATACCAAAAAAACAGAAGAATGGGAACCTAAAAATAATCACACATACATCACAATTGAAATACGAGGAAAATCAATCACAGTTAGGTTATTTTTGCAAATTTTTTTAGCCCTAGGAGAAATTGGGGGTCAGAAATGCAGGACAAGATTTGCAGGTTGGATTCAAACCTGGGCCACACTGACACCCTTTACTTTTTATTTTTCCCATAAATTATGAGTTTCTCAGCCAGCCCTAAAGTTATTACTCCAACCAACTACTATCTACATGCAGGAGATGGGATCAATTATCAACCTTTCTATTCCAATGCAAAGTAAAGCCTTTACACATTGCTTTCTTAAATAATTCACAAGAATCTATACCCTGATTCATTTTAACTTCAGAACTGTTTTTGTAAAGTTAATGTGTCAGCCAAGAGGTTCAACTAATGAGGATTTTTCACTTCTAAAAGACCAGTGTCATATAAAAAATAAATGAAAAGTAGAGAGTGAACTTTATCCCTGAGGAAAAGTCGACTTTAAATTTAAAGAATGTTAAGTTTCACATGGTGAAAACTACTTTTAAAAAGTAAAGTTAACTTCGTACAACTTTTATGAAATGATTCATCTTTTCACTCAACCTTTAATCTGAACTGTTTTACTTTACGCTGGTATTGTTGCTGGTATTGGTACTGGTACTGTATATTCATGCTGTCACTACGATCTGTAGACTTAAACACACCAAACTGTAATCCTTAAGATCATCAAAAGTGTGAGAAACTGGACAACTAAGACTCAAAAAGTGTTCATACAGGCCAAAAGTTTGGACACACCTTCTCATTTAATGCCTTTTCTTTATTTTCATGACTATTTACTGGACTGACTGACCCTCATTTCTTTAAGTAATGATGGCTACACGTTTTTCTTCAGTGAGCTAATTGTTTTTTGCCATAATATGAATATTAACAGTTGTCCAATAGGGATTGACCTATTAATCTGACAATTTTGAAGAAGCTAGAGTATAAAATATGTTTTCAGTTATTTCAACTTTTTTTATGAAGTACATAACGCCACGTGTTCATTCATAGTTTTGATGCCTCCAGTGAGAATCTACAATGTAAATAGTCATGAAAATAAAGAAAACGCATTGAAAGAGGAGATGTGTCCAAACTTTGGGCCTGTTCTGTGTGTGTATAAGTGATTTAATGTGATATAAAAGTGTCCTGGAGGAAATTTCTTCTGTCTGATTTACAGTTGTGTTAAAGTTCTTTTGAATTTTTCAGGAAGTGGGTGACAGTAATTTGAGCTGGCTCATTGCAGCAGCAGTGCAGTCACTCCTCCTGAGCAGCCTTTGGGGACTCCTTAAAACTCCTCCTAGTTCCAGTAAAGTTATTTGGTGTGGTGAAAACTGGGACAGTCTGTGAGATAAATCCTGCCCCATCCCTGGAGTGGGAGCCCTTTTTATCTCACTGCATTTCAATGTGATATGTGTCATCTTCATGGTTAATAGTAGAATAAATTTTGTCCTAGTAACGAGATGTAGAAGTATGAATAATTCATTCTTTAGTTTATCCTACTTGTAAAAAAAAAGATGGAGTCATGCCCTTCAAAATATGTCTTGACTCAGTGGAACTAAGTCACTGTTCTGGTTACAACTATTTCTGTGCTCATAATTACTCCTCTACTGTGACAGAGAAACACTTCAGCTTATGCAACCTGAGGGAAATAGTTCTGAAACTAAAAAGAAAAAGACATTAAAGCAAACTTAGTCGCTGATACTTTCGAGTAAAGTCACTGAACTTGATTTTTAAAGCTAAAAAAGTTTTCCTCATGGCTAAAACACAATTTACTTACACTGAAATCAGTAACATCAGGCAGAACTTTCACATGCACGCAGCAGTTCAACTAAGGTCAGAGCTTTATCGATTGTATATTCACAGCAAGAGATCTTGTTTTATCTGTGTACACATGCAGAAAAGAGAGCCAGACTCAATTCTTTGGCAATACTTTTGCTTTCTACATGACCCAGAATCCATAAATGTAGGTGCAGCAAAGGATGAAAGATGCAAGTGTGTGTCAGGAGCTCAGAAACTCACTGACCCTTTATACACACACACACACACACACACACACACACACTGATTACAAGCAAATAGATCACACGTGAGGATGGTTACCTTTAGTAGACATTCAAACACATTTGTGTCAACTTGTGTTCATGTTATCAGGCAAAGATCACCAGGGTATATAAATATTTGATCAGGGTAATTTTGTAAGTTTCTGTTGTCATTATGATTTAAAAAGAGTAACCAGTTGTTTGTTAATAAATGACTTCACACAACCACTAACCATGAGTGAAAGAATTTTTTTGTGTTATCATTCATAATCTCAGGAAAAAGGGCAAGAAATCAAAAATCCTGCCAGAGTGTGTAAACTTAGGAGCACAACTGTATGTGTCATGGAGTTTGATTGTTGTGTTTGAGCACAGTGACTATTTATCGTGGTCATCTACGTCATCTGATGTGAAATTTGCACATACTGATGCCGAGGCTTACCAAATCCAACCACAGTCTGATTACATTCTTTACTTGTCTGCTCTGCTCAGTCCCACTTCATTGTTTACATAAACCTTAATTGTCAGATCTTGTGCTGACTAATCATAAAGTCCGAGTTCATAAACTGCATGTACTCAGGTCTGTGGTTCAGCTCTGAAGCATCATACTTTTTCCTCCCTCATTTCATCAATAATGCAATATGAAAGTTTTTGCTGCACAAGACATTATGGGCATACCTGAGCTGAGATTTGTTTAGAAAGGTGAATACATAAGTACACAAAAGTGTATTGTGCAAACATTACAACAAGAATATATCGAATAGAGTAACACAGCAAGAGTAACTTAGAAAAGAATATGTACATATCAAGCACAACACAAAGATGAAAGTCTTTTGAAAGGGGTGGGATATGTCCGTCAGAGATGACAGCTTGGCCATCATTCCCCTGTCAGCTTCCACCTCCACAGGATCCAGATGGCTGTCCATGACTGAGCTGGTCTTCTTCACCAGTCTGTTCAGTTTTGCTCTCCTTTGTCCTGTCCACCCACAGCAGGTAAAATTCGTCCAATGTGGCATTTGTACCTGGTGTTAGCTCCGTTATGTCTCTGTGAATAGCATGATGCTACTCAGCCAGTTTTTTCTCTGGTATTTGGTTAGCACTGTTAGCTCGTCCATTTTAGTGGAGATACAGTTGAGCTCAGAAGTTTACATACCCTGACAGGATTTATGATTTCTCTGCCTTTTTTGAGAGAATATGAATGATAACACAATTTTTTTTCTTTCACTCATGGTCAGTGGTTGGGTAAGGCCATGTGTTAGCAAACAACTGTTTACTCTTTTTAAATCCTAAATGACAGCAGACACTTCCAAAATGATCCTGATCAAAAGTTTACACCCCCCAGTTCTTAATAGCTTGTATTTCCCCCTTTAACATCAATGACAGTTTGAAGTCTTTTGTGGTCGTTGTGGATGAGGGTCTTTATTTTCTCAGATAGTAAAACTGCCCATTTTTCTTGGCAAAAAGCTTCCAATTCCTGTAAATTCTTGGTCTGTCTTGCATGAACTGCAGGTTTGAGATCTCCCCAGAGTGGCTCAATGATATTGAGCTCAGGAGACTGAGATGGCCACTCCAGAACCTTCACTTTATTCTGCTGTAGCCAACGGCAGGTCCACTTGGCCTTGTGTTTTGGATCATTGTCATGTTGGAATGTCCGTGCACGTCCCATGCGCAGCCTCTGGGCTGATGGGTGCAAATTTTCTTCCAGTATTTTCTGATAATATGCTGCATTCATCTCATTATCAGTTTTGACCAAGTTTCCTGAGATTTTGTAGCTCACACATTCCCAAAAATAGGGCTGTCCCAATACAACATTTTCACTTTCAATACGATACTGATATTGAAGTCTTGAGTATTCACCAATACTGATGTTAGTTTCACACTACATCAGCGGGAATGGTGTGACATTCAGCTCTATTTCTATGTCTTTGAGGCGTGAATAACCTTTGGGGTAACGTTCAAAGTGTAAATGTATTAAACTTCACAAGTTCCGTGCCATCACAAGAAACTTATGCATGACAAATTTTGTACTCAGCCACAATGTCTTTCTCTAAGTTTAACAGAAACAACTTCCACCACTGGTGAACATCACTAGTGCTCCTTGCTGCTTTCTTAGTACCTTAGCACATGCTGTTATTGTTATTACCTGGGCTCTGCATGTTGGATCCAGCTCTGCTGGAGTAGAGTCTGGAATGAGCTACTTGTACCAGAGTGTTTATGTCAGAGATTTTAGATGAAGGCAGATATAATTCGATATTCATTTGTTTGCTGATATTGGACCGATATCTGATATCAATATCGAATCAGGACACCCCTACCCAAAACATCAGTGATCCACCTTTGTGTTTCACAATAGGAATGGTGGACCTTTCATCAGAGGCTCCTCTTTCTTTTGTTGACTCCTCTTTAAATGTAACGTTTATGGTTGTGGCCAAAAAGTTCAATTTTGGTCTTATCACTCCAAATGACTTTGTTCCAGAAATTTTGAGGCTTGTTTCTCTGCTGTTTGGTGTATTGTAAGTGGGAAACTTTGCAGAATTTGCATAGAAATTGATTTTTCCTGGAGACTCAACCACTCATCCCATTTTTCTTCAAGTGCCTCCTTATTGTGCAACTTGAAACAGCCAGACAACATTCTTTAAGAGAGACCTGTATTTCCGCTGAGGATATTTGTGGGTTGTTCATCCCATCAAGAACAATTTATCGGGAAGTTGGAGCTGAAATTTCTACAGAATCCCATATTCTCCACTTCTTTATTAAAGTTTGAACACTGCTTATTGGCATCCTCAAGTCCTTGGATATCTTTTATATGTCTTTCCTGTTTTATACAGTTAAATTACTTTTTGGATCCTTTGGCAATTCTTTTGCATTCCATCTGACTCAGAATCCATGAAGGTAAGTGCAGCACTGGATGAAAGATGCACGTGTCTGTCAGGAGCTCAGAAACTCACTGACATTTTATACACACACACTGGTTACAAGCAAATAGATCATAGATGAGGATGGTTACCTTTAGTAGACATTCAAACACATTTGTGTTAACTTGTGTGCATGTTCAAGTCACCAGGTTATGTAAACTTTTGATCAGTGTCATTTTGGAAATTTACTGTTATGATTTAAAAAGAGGACACAAAATTGTTTTTTAATAAATGCCTTCATCCAACCACTAACCATGAGCGAAAGAAAAGTTTGGGTGTCATTCATATTCTCTGAAAAATGGGCAAGAAATCAAAAATCCTGCTGGGGTATGTAAACTTACTCACAGCTGTAATTTCAGGTTTTCAATATGTTAATTTTTTATCTAAACTTTGCTAGATTTGTTAAAGAAATATTGTATTAAGATGATTAAAGCTTTTGTTTTATAGTCCAGCCTTGTATCACTGTCCTCTTGTGAGAGCTGGATTTGGTTGAGATAAAGATATATATCAAACTGGTCAAAGTGAAGCCTCTGCTTCAACAGTATTTAACCCTAAATTCACAAAGTGAAGGAATTTTAGCCACTTTCAAATCAACCATCTTTCTCCCCGAACCTTTAATGTGCCATAACAAACAGCCCCAGCAGAGGAGTCATCGCACTATTGGTCTAAGTGCCACAAAGCTTGTCATTTATGTCCACCTCTAAAGTGAGACAAACACATGCAAAAAAAACCAAACTAACTGAATGCACTCTAGAAATAAATGTGCAATACGTGCATTTAAATGAGGTGACAGATCAGATAAAGGGAGGATACCTCTGAAGTTCTCCATGCACCCGTATTTCTAGAACAACATTACACCTGAGGCCTTTTTTAATTGCAGTTCAGTGCCATGCATTTTTTATGACTGTGACAGCTCCACTGATTAGTTGTGGGGTCAAAGTGGTTTATGCTGCATCAAAAGGCAGCTTGGAGTGATAAGGGATCAAAAAAGTGTAAAGAGGTTAAGAGGAAAAATTTTATCAGCAAAAAAAAAACAAACCAAAAGAAAAATTCCAATTATAATTTTTGTAATTGACCACTAATGATGCTATTTCCCCCTGTTGCCAGGCAAACATCATATGCTCACAAGCTGTTTTGGGTCTCTCTTTGGCATATGCAGACACAGAGTCATGCAGCGCTGCTCAGCTGCTAAATGACTAACATACCTGAGATTTTTATTGGCAGCAAGATCAGCGGTAATGGAAGTGTAGGGGGAGGAAAGGAGTAAAGGAAGAGCTGGTTAAAAGGAAGAGGAGCAAAGCGCAGATCCTCTCACTCACTTCCACTCCCCTTAGGTTCAGACCACAGAGGCAACAAAACAATGAACAACAGAAAAAGAGTCAGAGGGACAAAAATTAGCACTCGCAAATGTTTCTAATAAATTATCTGGATTCAGTTTTTTAGACTGGAGCTCTACATTGCTGTTGCTCTTACAAGGCTTTTATGAATCCTTGTATTGAATAAATTGGTCTCCTTTCCTCTTTCTCTAAAGCTATAAAGGATTCTGAAAACTTGCAAAATTCAAACTTAGGCTGTGTTGATTATCAAACAGCACATTCCAATAAAAGAAATGTGAGTGAATTATTGGGACAGACCAAACTCCAGATTTTAACGAGCAACTGTTTTGTTTATTTCCTTCATTTTTCATTGGCACACATTCTCAGTTATTGGTGGAAATGTGTCTAACAATCCTTCAGAACCACACGCGGTATCTCAAGTGTCTAAACATTTAAAGTTCAATATCAGCTGTGACAAAGTAATGTAGAAAATTCTCTCCACTCAGAGGCTGAAGCTATGCAAAGTGTGGCATTTCTGCTTAAAGAATGGCTTCATCAACACCTATCAAAATAGTTGCTGAAATTTCCAACTCAATTCAACAACAGAAGGATAAAGGACAAGTGAGTGGGCTGATAAAAAGAGAGAGAGACAATAGGTTGATCTCCTGCCGAGCAGAAAGAGAGATGGAAGAAGATGGAGGAGGACATATGAACCATCACCTGCCTACTGGATGTGTGAGACTGGTAATCAAGCTGTAGCAAACAGGTGCTCGCACGTGACAAAGTGTGTTATCAGAAAGTGTTCATCCAAGTGAAGCTGCTAATGATGATTTGTATTCATCCCTCAGTTTTTCTGATGTTACAGTCGAAGGACTTTCAGCTATAGGTGAACTCAACTGTTGCAAACAGATTAGATGCTTAACTTGAGATGTGTCAAATGTGATCAAGATCTGACAACAGTGAGGAAGTAGAATAAAGAGAATCTGAAAATTCAAATTTTCACTTTCATGAAATGTGAGTTTTATTTTGTATATGCTTTTCTTATTTTTGCTTTTGACTTGTACAATTATACTTTCAGTAACGAGATTTCAATTAAGTGGGGATGCACTAGGGCTGGGACGATACACTTTTCCCCCAATTCGATTCTT
Organism: Thalassoma bifasciatum; assembly: GCA_008086565.1. NCBI lineage: Eukaryota > Metazoa > Chordata > Actinopteri > Labriformes > Labridae > Thalassoma > Thalassoma bifasciatum. Next base: position 106,150 of record RPOG01000633.1, read on the forward strand.
TTGCGATTTTATAGGTGCCGAATCACTTTAAATTGCGATTCAACGATATAGCCGATTTTTGCAATTTTTCGGTCCACTTTTTAAACATCAGCGAAAAGGTTGAATGATTGTGATATTACGTCTCGTTACCAGGTAGATAGTGGAAGAAAAGCATTTTGCCCTCTGCTGGAGAAAAGTGGGAACTGGTTTTGGCACGACTTCTAAATAGTCATGGAGCGTTTACATTTGAAAATTAAAGCAATTTTCGAACAAAAAAAATCTATTTTAAAATTGTGAGGTAAAACATCCTGATACTTATGTGAATCCATTTTTTCTCCCACCCCTAGGATGCACCAATCCAAGTTTTTAAGTCTCGATACAAATACTGATCCAATCACACCAGTGTTACTTAAACATCTTATATTCCTCAATATGAGGATTAGACTGAACTGAAGATTTGTTTCGGTAACTTCAGGCTTTTATTACTGTGCAAACCAAAATAAAACCATTGATCTGAATAAAACATAATCTCGGGTATAAGACAAGCTCTCAAATGCTGTCTTTACCATGGTGCCATATCAGAGTGCAGCTCATATCACAATGGGTATGGCAATGTATCATGCACGGCAGAGTTCAACCCTGATGTATACATACAGGGCATTTCGGAATAATGTCCCTTATGGCCCCTTATACAAACAATGTGAGCATGCACACACGGACACAGTATGCACACTCTGTGAAGCAAATAGAGAGTCTCCTCTCTGTTATTTTGTACTTTACCTGTTACTGTGGGGAGGTTTTTTGGAGAGAGAGGAGAGCGAGAAACAGAGAGAAGGTGGCACAGCTGTTTGAAACCTGGTCCCTGAAAACAAGACTACCCAACTTTTTCAAAAGGGGATATCTTGGGAAAAACATTCTCTTATATTTAGAGTGATATAGGAAGAAATATATATAAACTGACTGTCCTATAGATCAGCCCTTTGTCACCAATATCTGATCCAACGTTTTAGTGTACAGGACAATACCTGATACCAGGATCTTGAATTTTTCTCCATTGTCAACAGATTATAGTTTGTTTGACTATTTTCCGATCACGCTCCCAAATCTTTGATGTCTGATCAGTATATTTTACGCCCCAACTATTTAAAAGTGTTAGCTTTTATAACAGTTCAAGACCAGTGAACAGATCATTAATCCCTGATGGTGCAGGTCAGTAAAACCTCTGGAAATTACATGTTGTAAGATTTTGAAGTACAACAGTGACAAGAAGAACACAAAGAGAACAAGCTCTTAAACAAGTGGCTGAAATGTGAGTTATACTAGACGTAGCAAATGAAGATACTCAAAAGAAAATCATCAATACAGCTTTTTCTTTGAGTCAGTAGTAGGGCTGAACGATTTTAGAATAAGATCCAACTGCAATTTTTCTAGTGAATATCGCAATTTCAATTCAATTCAATTCATGATTTTCTTTAAATCAAGCTTCAGTGAAGTATTCACAATGTGCAGTGACATTTACAAACTTGACAGAAAATTGCACCATACCACGATAACATCAAAAGCTATGATTCTAATGCAAAGATAAGAAATGGTAAGAAATGCACATTCTTTAAAGTCCTTGACCAATAGCAGTTTTAACAACTCAAGAACAAAAAGAGCCATCTTTGACTCTTGACTTTTAAAAATAATGTAGAGCAAAATACCCTTAGTTGTGTCAAGTTTAAACAGATAATGAAATTACAAAAGAATAAAAACAAAGTTAATCATAAGAAAAACAAAATTCAACAATCCCAACGGAAAAAGGACCTTGCCCAACAATCTCACACTCAAGGCATAAAACAGCTGACAACAGACTGGTGAAATATTAAAAGAACCTATCTAAAGAACCTTCTGAAACTACAGCTTTTCTATATCTACTAATAAACATCCAGTGGCAGGTCCTTAACCTTTTTCTGGCACAAAAAAAAACAGACTAGACACTATTCAAAGTAGAACCAAACCTTTTCTTTTTTATCAAAGTAAGCATGACTATGGCTGAAATACAGACAACCTGAAGTAACAAAATATTTTTCAACACGTGGGAGGAGTAGTGCTTGCTTCCTTTGTCTCTGGGCAAACCATGAAGCTGCAACAAGCTAAGTCTACACTTGAAGCTGCAGTGAAGTCTGCTGTGTGCACTGTACTTAACTGGCCACAGGGTTCAAACACTCTGTGGAGTGAAGTCAGATGGAGAGGCGGGTCAATACATGCAGCAAACACTTACCCCAGAGCAGCGGAATAGATTGATTGTGCAGTACAGTGAGTGGATGAATAAGTATTAAGGCTCATTTGTAATATTCTATAAGACAGGGTTGAGTGAGTTCAAGTGCTTTTTCAGGTAGCACATGTTTTTCGATGCAGTGTTTGCACACTTAAACACTGGGATTTTAAAGCAAAGTTTTTCCCCCCTTCAAACCACAGTTTTTCATCCATCAGTCAAACCTGAGTCATCACTTACTGGAAGCCGCTGTTAGTCTCACACCTAAGCTGTGCACAGAGTCCATCATACAGTCTGTAACATTCATGTGACAGCCTGCCACTATTTCCTCCCAGGCCTCCCTTCTTTAACAAGGACTAGCTTTTTTCCAGGATGCGAAGCTGAGTCTGAGCACAACATGCTCAGGCTGCCTTGATTTGGACAATGCACAGATGTAACTCTCTACAGAAGGCCAGACTGATGGTGGGTGAGCATTGAAGCAGCTTTTTCCTGAAAGGCTGAGAGAGGCAAGTTTTGTAACTGTTGAGTAAAATCCTCCCCCGTAACAGAAAATTATTTTTTTCGCTCAGACATCTCGCACAAAAGTAATACAAACATATGGATTGTGGGACCTGTGCGTGGAGAAACAGCCATCACATCACAACCCTGATGGACAACACTGACTGGCTATTATTACATTTTTAATAAAGAGCCAATATGGAGCTGGCTCTGGACGAACAATAATGCCATACTTTTATTCATGTGTCAGTGAGCACTCTACTGCAAAGAAAAAAGATGATGCTAGTCTGCCCACTGCTGTAGGTCAGCTGAGCTTCTGGATGTTAAGAACAGAAATAGGCAGTTGGTTGGATTTTGAATGTAATGTAGAGAACGAGCTCGTAGACTTACTCCAATGAAAAATAAAAAGCAAAGAAATTAAAAGGAAATCATCAACAAAGCATTTGCTTCTAGTCAGGAGTCATTGTACGGTTCCTCCAAAATAAAACTGTGTGCATCCAATGCATCTATAACTAAGAGACATGGTATTACCATGAACTTAATGGACTCTGTACACACGGTGTCTTAAAGGCCATGACAGACAAACCCCCCTGCATTTCTAAGTTTAAAACATGCAGAAAATATCTATTAGAAACATTCATTGCTAGAGATTTTCTTTTTGTGTGTATTAATTAACATTTTCAGCTTTTCAACCTGATAGAGAGTCACATTCTGTCAGTGCTGGCAACAGATCATCACGTTTCAGCCCTCTATCATCACTCTGGGTGTCACGTGTCTCCTGCATGGATACACAGCAGGGGTTGGGTAAGAATGTAGAGGATGTTTCTGCAGCTTAAAGTCTCAGCTCCCTCTGTTTCTTTTACCTTCAGTGGCAACAAACTTGAATCTCCAAAAAGTATAGCATGAGTTAGAATGAATCCATCTCTTATCACTCTGTGGCTACAAGGAGTAATTGCCTTATACAGGAACCTGTGAGGTGCAAACAGTAAATCTTTCTCTATAGACACTGCCAGGGCAAAAAAAGTCGCTTCAACTTGATTTAACTAACCAATTCAGTACAAGCCTCCTATTGTATAATTACTGCATGGGTGATTATCTTTCAGCTGGAAACAAGTTATTTAACCTCGGCTGATGTAAGAAGTAACTTCTCCTCATTTCTTAAACAACCATGGAGAAAGACACATCCTGTGGTTGTGGAAAAGATGTTAGTCTGTTTAAGAAGGGTCAAATCATTGGCATCAAGAAGAGAAAACATCTAAGGAGACTGATGCAGAAACTACTAAAATTGGGTGAAGAACTGTGCCACACTTTATCAAAAATTGGAAGGATGGTGGAGAACCATTGTCTTCCAAGTAGAAATGTGGTAGGAAAAAAATCCTGAATGATCATGATCTGCAACCACTTACGCATTTGGCCAAATGAAATAGAAAAAAAACAACTGTAGAACTCAGGAGTATGTTTATAGTGAAAGTAATAGCATTTCCAAACCTGCAATTAGAAGAGAGCTCAAGAGATTGGGGTTGAACAGCTGTGTAGCCTTAAGAAAACCACTAATCAGTAAAGCTAGTTGGAAAAAAAGGCTTTAGTTTGTTAGGGAGCATAAAGATTGGACTCTGGAGGAATGGAAGAAGGTCATGTGGTCTGATGAGTCCAGATTTACCCTGTTCCAGAGTGATGGGCGCATCAGGGTAAGAAGAGAGGCAGGTGAAGTGATGCACCCATCATGCCTAGTGCCAACTGTACAAGCCTGTGGGGGCAGTGATATGATCTGGGGTTGCTTATCTAAGCTTATCTAAACAAGGCCACAGTAAATGCGTGCCGTAAACAAAGCTACAGGCGGGCCAACAAGTTATCAGAGTCTGTGACCTTTTTTATGGTGGTGACTTTTTTTTGGCCAGGCAGTGTCATTCCACTTGTCTAATCTGGGGAGAGATGTGTTTATGTCCAAAAAGCTGCAACAAATCATCAAGCTGCCTAGTTTAACTGAAAAGTCATATTTTCTCCTAGCAACCATGTTTCCTATGATTCAGAAATCAAAGTACCAGGCAACACTGATGACGCATCATGATTTTTGTCCTTCACCTGTGAAGTGTTGGCAAGGTTACTAAATGGTAAATGGTAAATGGATTTGTACTTTTATGGCACTTTCTAGTCTATCTGAGCACTAAAAGCACTTGTACACTGCTAACCATACTCGCCAATTCACACCACATTCACATACGGAAAAGCAGAGGCTGCTGCAATAAGGGACCATGAGAATTAGATAATCTCATTGAAACACTTTCACACAGCACTGAAATACAGCAGGAGCACTTTGGGGTCAAACAGGTCACAAAACACGTATGTATTACTTTGTGCAACAGGTCTGAGCAAAACTATTTATGTGTTGTGGGGAAGGATTTATTACTTGCAACACTCAGCCTTTCAAGGAACAATTGCTCAAGGACGCTTAAGTATGTAACTGCATGACCTGTAAATTCAGAAGCAGGAAAACACTGAGCCACAGCTACGGCTTTATCATTAAAGGTGCCCTATTCAACAAAATCCACTTTAATATGGGTTACTAACAAAAATATGGGTCCCCAGGCGTGTCTTCATCACACAGTAATATTGAAAAAAATCCATCTTCTCCTCTCCTCACTAGCTCCCTTTTTTTGAAAGTCTCTCCTTGAGCAGCTGTTTAGAAATCAAGCCAGTTTTGACGTCACCACCTGAGACGCACACACCAGAACGAAGTGACGCAACCACATCTGCCAGTTGCTCCACCTTCTCCTCCAGCCTCCTGTTGCTTCCTTTGTCAAACTCCACAGTCAGGTTAATCCTCTTTGTGTGCACTTTATATCAGCTGCACAGCAGAAATCAGCCAGGCTTCTGTGTTCTTGTGATAAAAATGACATTTCAGGAGTCAAGACTCAATTGGGATTTATGTTTAAGTCTTAATCGGCACAAGGGAAACACCTGTGAAGAAACGGTAGAGCTGCGATCTTACTTTAATCCTGTGTCTTAGTTCACCTTCTATTTTACTGCTGACATGATCATAATGTGCTCACTTTGTCAGCTCTACAAAGATGAACATTCATGAAGGGAGACTCTAAATGGTTCGCACTGTTTTGCTCTGATGAGAGACACAATCCACGTCTGTACTGTTAGTAGATCAGCTTTGCGTATGCAATCGTCTTTGCCCGTGTTTTTTCACATAAATGTCTGTAGGTAGAGCGTGGTATGAGAGTTGCTCTCTCAGTCGAGTCCGCATTAACACTTCCTGAAAGAGGCGGGGAGACCTCGGCCTCATTTGCATATTCAAATGCAGGCGCTGAAACAGCTCATGGAGGAATGCCATGAAAAACAGGGATTTTCATCAGGCCTAAATTCATGATCCTAGTGTTTTGTTTTTTATCAGGAAAAACAGCCACATTCATGACTTTGGGACTTCAGACTTTTGCATCAAATGACTTTTACCTGTTTTCAAAAGCACTTTTCAGCATTTAGTGGATTAAAAATGGCAAGAAAAAACTTCCAATCAGCAAGCAGGCTCATGTTAGACAGACATCTGCCCCCACTGTGTTTGGAGTGGACAGAGGGAAACACAGCAGGGCTGGGTAATTAATTGCAAATAGAACAAATTAAATTTCAATTTGGCCTGCTGCAATAATCTAATGGCAGACAGAGCAATAATACTTTAATCTCAAATGTGTCAGAATACCTGATACAATTTTTTTTTCTACTCCATGTTTTATGCTCTACACCAGTGTCACTCCACCTTACTTAGCCAAAGAGCCAAATTGTTGAAAAATACCTTGACAAGAGAAAGGATCTTAGCAGCGAAAAGTGGCAAAACAGCAAGAAGCTGTATTTGATCTAATATGGTGCTCTTTTTAATAAAGAGTGGTCTATTACTTGTGTTTGTTTAGCAACACATGAAATGGGAGACTTTACAATAATTGCTCAATAAATCACAATTGCAATTTGGGGAAAATAATCACAATTAGATTGTTTTTGCAAATTGTTCAGCACTAAGAGACAGAGATGTGGAAAAAAAAGAAAGAGAACCAGAGTTACAAAAGTAGCATGGGCATTGTTAAGGTGATGAAGATGGTAGAGAGTCTCTTTATTGTAGTCAGCCTAAGGAACACCTGTGCAATATTCCTGCTGTTTGCTCAGCTCGTCTTTGTATGCCACACCTGTAAGGTGGATGAATTATCAAAGCAAAGGAGACACACTCACTAACACAGACTCAGACTAAATTGTGAACAATATTTATAAAGAAATAGATTTGTGAAAATCTCAGATCTTTGAGAAAATATGCATAAAAAAATTGTAGCTTTTATATTTATGTTCAGTTTATGTATATCAATGCAATAAAAATCTACTTTTTTGGCTTCATGTACGTATGTAGTTCTCAGTCTTTCTGCAGCCCGCCTCAGGCAGAATCTCAAAGACGTACAGTGTTCTGCAATTTCCCATGGGCTTCAGTCCTTATTGCTGGGGTTTGCTTTGACGTAAACAAGACTTGTATGTACATGGAGCACTAGAGTATTCATTTAGGAAAGTAGGAAGGTAGGATGTGGATCTACCAGCTGACGTGGGACGACCTGACTCCAGCTGCTGTGGCTTTGACAGTTCTCCAATTTTTCTTCTCTCCCTCTCTCTCTCTCTTTCTCTCCCTCTCTCTCTCTCTCTCTCTCACCCCAACACAGTGGAGGCAGATGTCTGTCTAACATGAGTCTGGTTCTGTCTGAGGTTTCTGCCCGTTAAAGGGAAGTTTTTCCTTGCCACTGTAACTTTGCTAAAAGCTGCTGTAAAGTGTTACACTCATGGTGGATCAACATGAGATAAGATTCCTTATCCTGTCTTGATGTTGGGTCTCTGTTAATAAAATAATAAAATACTTTAACATTAACAGGCATCAACCTGCTAATGTTTTGTAAAGTGTCTTGAGATAACGTGTGTTATGATTTGGCGCTATATAAATAAAGTGATTGATTGATTGATTGAAGGTAATTAAAGAAATTACATTTTCTTAAATCAAGCACTTCACAAACGCCTCATGAACTGAAAATGGATGGAGTGATTCTGAACTTCTGCCCCTGGCTTTTTGCCATCCTTCACTCTCTTTCCATTCATGTCATGAAAGACATTAAAGTCAAAAACTACTCATTAAAATTGTGCAAATGTGTACTTTTATGGACACTATGAAAGTATTAATGTTGTCGCCTTGAATTCTGCATTTAGAAGTGTAGCAGATGTGTAGTTCCTAACCTTTAATATATTCTGGTACATTTTCATAACAGCTGAGTTTAAATGTAGGGTCTGCAGGAATTAGCGTTACTGTTTGTTAACACAACATCCAAACTGGGTACCTCCTTCGTGGCTCAACATCAATACACAAATCCTGCAGACCCTACCTTTAACGGCAAAACCATTTTATTTCACAATGTATCCTATATATCCACAATGTATTCTTATTCGGGGACGAAATCATACCATTTCGGGGTTTCCTTAACCTATGAGCAATATTAAAAGGTGAGAGATCTCTGAGATGGTCATTCTTTCGCATTTAATTTGGGCTGATGGTGAGTGACAGGGTCATTTATATGAGTGTTATGATAAGGTTTTTGTGCACTTTTAATAGGTTTCTGCAAGTGGCTTTGTAAAATAGTTTGATGGTGTGAATAGGATCATTTAAAAAGTTAAAATAACAGGCAAAAAATAAATTTGAAAACAAGACACTGTTGCTAGAAATGAATTTCAAACACATAAGGTGTCCATACTTCAACCCAGGTTTTTTTTTTATAATTTTTTAGCCGTTTCTTGAGAGAGCAGAGCAGTGTAACTGGGGAGCTGACAGCTTCAGCCAGTTTTGACAGTGAGTAACCCCAAGAGGCTCAACTTTTCCAACACAGGGAACTTTAAAACAGGCAGGGCGAAAAATCTTCAACTCACCCATCAAAAAGACCAACCCCAGTAACAGCCCTGTAATATATTTAGAGGAGCTGTAGAAATCTGAAGCTGAACACCAACAATGTACAATGTTGTCTTCTGTCTTTGTGAATGAAGTCACATTTTTTTCCCTGAATGCATGTGCTCAAAGTTTGGTCTACTACAAAGTCATGTTTTGCTAAAAAAGAAAAAAAAAAAAAAGCACAAGCAAAAAGAAATTCCTCTTAAACCTTCAGTGATTCATGAGCCGCACTTTTGGAATGAACTTTCAAAGCTCAGCCAGCCACACTCCTTCAATACAACACCTACAACAGTCTGCACAGGATCCAACAGCCTGCACCGTTCCAACAATTCCTGCATGATGAAACTTCACTAAAGGTATTCAAATAATAAAGCTGCACAGCAACTGCAGGACATCTTCTTCAGATAAACCAGGTTAAATAAAAACACTGTCTTTTTGACTTCAATAACGTTTTAATAACGGGGCGAGCGAGAGCAAGGTAATGACACTAATGAGCTCAAGACTCTGGTTTCATTAAAGATGGAGACAGAAAGTGGAACAGATGGTGGCTGTGAATCTCCTGTGAGGTGCGATTAAATCAAGGTCCCGAAAACTTTCCATTTCCTAAATCTTGATCTAGTTTTATGTGATTCAGTGGTTTTCAACAGGGGACAGAAGTTCATTGACAAAAATATGTTGTAAGACTAGGGCTGGGTGATTAATTGATCCAGATTCGTGATAAAGTTCAGATCAAATGCAATGATCGTCTGTGAGCATACTGAATCGATCAAACATGGTGGAAATGTGTGGTAACAGCCAATCAGAGTCAACCTTTTCCTGCTCCACTTCTGTTTGTAAGTTGCCAGAGAAGTAAACAGAGCGATCAAATGTGGAGCTAAACTTTGGACTGAGGGCAGATCTGTCTTTTTGATAATGATTATGTTCACATTTTCTCTTCTTTCTCTTCAGAGTCTTCATTATTCTCAAGGGGGCAATTTGTTTATTTTGGGTCTTGCATGCCTGCAAAAAAAAATGCTTTGTTATTTGATTTGTATGTTAATAAAATGTTGAACTGATCTCTGGCTCCTTCAGTTTTCATTACAGATGCTTAAAAACTGGCAGTTTAAAAATAATACAAAAAATCTTGATAATAATCGAGATCTGATGATACAGCTCTGGAAAAAAATAAGAGACCACTGCAATTTTTTCAGAAATCAGCTACTCTACATATTTGAAAATACTCAAACAAATACCTACAAATAGCAAAATCAGGGAAACTGAAAAATTTGCAGAGGTTACTTAATTTTTTCCAGAGCTGTATATCATGATCATTTCTTTTGCAAGAACACCCAGCCCTGTGTGAGACTACATTTTTGTGTTACAATCTCTAAAAGTTATGCATTTCTGGATTTTCAAAGACATTTCTTATGCTTATAGAAAACGTCTCTAGAGAAATATTAGAGCCCGGAGCAGACTGTTAACTAATTTTCCCAAACTGTTCTGCACAAAGTGTTGAGTGAGAACATGACAAGAATAGAGATGATGACTGATGGTGCTCATATTCAGCAGTGAAAAAAAATTAAATGCCATAAAAAGATGCCCAGCTTTCTCTGTCACTAAAGAAAATGAAACTTTCATCAAGGGCATATCCATTAGAGAAGCAGAAATACCAATGTCTAGATCTCTAGTTTGCGTAAAAGCACGATGACGTGCAGCAGGGAGAAAAAAGCATTCAAACAAAAATGACCAATTCAGTCATCAAAAGATATTAAAGCAACCAGTGGTATGGAAAATCTTCACATATGAAGCAGAAAGAAAGCCATACTGTAACACAACGGTACATTACATCTGGCTTTCTATTCTCCCCTGCCCGCTTCTGTGGCAACTAAGCCTGTTGCTAAGCAACCTCTTAATCAATACCTGGTCCTTGCTGGAACAAAGCAGAACAACGAGGGAGGAAATAATGGAGGAACATTTAGCTAGCAGCCTTACTGTACAAAAGCCATGTCAGATACTTTTCATGTACGTACCACTCACTGACAGTCACCATTGGCAACCTCTTGCTATTGTTGACTCACTGAACACGAAAGGAGGTGAAAGAATATATAACAGAGTGTGAGATGCTTGGAACATGAGGATTACATACTGCATGTCTGCATCTGTGTTAAGAAAAGACAAGAAAACAAAGAAGGTCTTGTCTAGTTAAAGGAGAAATAAATGCTTCTTCAATGTTTGGACAAGGTAGAATTTCAATGTAGGTTAAGTTTAATTAATCTTTATTTACGTAGCGTATAATCACGACAAATATTATCTCAAGATGCTTTACGAAGTAAAAACAAGTCTTAACCTGCTAATGTTACATCATTAACCAAGACTCAACCCCATGACATGATAAAGAGTCTTATCTCCTCTGAAACAGCTCTTTGCTGCATTCAGCAAGTTACAATGGCAAAGAAACGTATCTCGCACAAACATCACCTCAAGGTGGAGTGTGTAGTATTTGGTTCTTGAAAGACAATTTGAAACCGTGTCAAGTATTCATTGGTGTTTTTAAATTGGCACAAAATTACCCCAAATATCTGTCTTTTTTTTAATACACACCAAGCCTTTTATGTCCTTATTGAGTGCAACTATCTTCTATCAAAATGTTTCTGCAATGGCACAAAAAGACTTGTCCCAAGATGTTCTTGTATTTAGTGAGTTATAAATAGACTAGTTAGAAGAGAAGAAGAAGAGAATAGTTGTTGTGCACGAAATAATTTCTGCTGTTGGAGTTAGATCACAAAATATTCCGTCTTGTACTGGACATAGAATGTTTAGACAGATGGCCAATAAATCAGGCTGATTAATGGCCTTTAGAAATAATCCACATTGGCCATTAAGCTGATAAAAAAAAACTGACAGTGTCTACAGACACTGCAGGTAGCCTTGTCAGTGTGGCACAGTAAGCATTTTTCATAGGTCCATTATCCTGTCTGAGACAACATTTGCATTATATGAATAAAGATTGGCTGACTGAAGTCCAAGTGTCAGTGCCGCACTCTGCGATGCCAAGGCACACAGAGAGCACATCCGCTCTTCTTCAGATACACGCCAAGAGCCAGAAGATCTGACAATATCAAAATAAAACACAATACACTTACTCCCAACTGTTTATTGGGTCATCTAGATGAGAAACACTCTTTAATTGTGGATACCATTGTCAACATAACTGTCACCTATGTCAATTACTGCAGATCTTTTATTCAGCTTTGGTTATGGTACGAAAGTCACAGAATAATATCAGATTGAGTTAACATTTTACCCTGTTGTTTGCGTGTGGCTCTCTATATTGAGCCCAACTGCTCCTGACTGTGCTCTGCTGCACATACTACAAACAGGCTTTCTCTGTGCCCCTTTTTGACAGAACTGGTGCTAGAACTAGTGCCTGACTTAGCACTGGTTCTTTGTGTTTCCACTGACAAAGAACTGGCTTCAAGTGCTAAAAACGGGTGTTTAGAAGGCACCAACCCTTTGCTGGGCCAGAGCAAAGCATATGTTATTGTTACTTATCTTATTGACATGATGGGATCATTTCTGCCTCGTTGTTGTGTATTCACAACTCTCCTCTGCTTCGTGCCATCATGGCGGAAAAATAGGAAAAATAATGTCACAACCACCACAAGAAATGAAAATCGGCTTTTTTTAAGTGCTCACAGGACCATCTAAATGAAACACTGTAAATAGTGTCCCCTCCTTCCCAGTGGCCACAGCCCCCCCAAAGGCTGTAAACCTAGGGGGAAAACTGAAACCGCTGTATATGCAGTAACGTACTGACATTTTACGGTGACACAATGACATAGCTCCAACTTAGCTTTCCCCTGATAGAAAACTAATCCTGTTATTCTTAGGAAGGACAAAATTAGAACCAATTAAGCACTCGTACTAGCACCAAACAAGAACTGGTGGACAGGGGTATGTGTGCCCCACCTTCTGACTATGACCCTGGTAGTTTGCAACACTCCCTGTGCCTTGGCCTTGAGTGATTGATATTTTACTATTTCATGAATTAATTGAATATCTATCAAAAAAAAAAAACGTTGTCCTGCTAAGTTGTATATGTATGAGATTACAATGTGCATGGAAAAGGAATTTCATTACTGAATTGCTGTTTCTAAATAAATGTACAAACAACAACATGAGATCAGCATTACAGAGCAGCAATAAGTAAACCTGCTTCACTAGGCGTGTGCTGTACATTTCAGGGTAATCTACAAAATATCAAAAATAATAATAATAAAAAATACTTATAAATGAACTTACTGTAATATTTTATAGTCTTATAGATGTGTAAGTAAATACTCATTATTGACTAGAATGAAACTTCAACTTTAAGTCTCAGTAGTGGATAAGTAAGGAATTAATAATAGTCCCTCAAAAATAACTAAAAAACCAAAACCCAAGGAAAATATGGATATCTGTGTGCAGTACTAAAATACTTGAATCAAGTATTATTCATACTTCATCAGTTTGTACTTGATGCCATGATTAAAATCAGTTGGTGATGAAGTCAAAGAGAGAGAAAGTCAATAGCAGTAATGTGAGAATATGGTATCAGATCCACAATACACTAGAAATCCTAAAAAAGAGCTTAAAATTGTATCTATACAACTTTGGTTCTATTTTCTTCAATAAATTTTCTAAAAAAAAAAAAAAAGACAAAGTATTTTAATACATACAGAATCTTGACTCCATTGCTAAAAGCTTCAATAATGGTAAAAAGGCTCATGTGGAAATGTACATTACTTTTTGACACACAATGATTACATTAGATAGTCGTTCTTCATGACTTTGAAAAGATTACACGTTTAAAACCAAGACTTTTTCTGGCGTGCTATGTCCACATTGTCAGTTAACAATACTTTTTGAAACAGTACAATTGCTGTTCTTACCACTTTGTGTCTACATGCAGGCTCAGTGACACTGGAAAGGTGCTGAAGTATGTTTGTGCGTGTCTAATAGATAGAGACTGTGGCAAAGTGAGTGGGAGAACCAAGTCAAACAATACACCTTCCAGTGGGCGAGTGGGGGTGGAGCTGTGCATCGGTCAGGTAAATAGAGACTACACCACCACATCTCCAAAGACAATCCTCCTATTTGTTTCGAGAGCATTCTTACAGTCAATTATTCCATCTGAATCACTGACACCGTCAATACAAACAGGTTCTTCTCCCTCCTGATCATCCTGGTTTCTCTGGGATCACACAGACCATGTTCTCTGAAACGTCACAATCAAACTCGGCTGTTTTTCACTTTCTTTTGAGCTACACATTCAATGCAGAGAATTTAAAGTATTGCTATTTTGATCGAGATAACAGACCGAGAGCAGCGGGGAAAAAAAAGAGGAACCGAATAATCCATTATCATATGTAGGAGGTATTAATGCACATGCGAGTGTGGGTGAATGTGAAGTGCACCAGGGCGATGATAGCATAAACCCTGTGGCAGTAGGATGCAACTTGATGGCTAAAAAAAGCTTTACTTGAATTTTCATTATGTATTTTGGGCCCAGTTGAGCCGTCACTGACAGAGATAAAGCTTCTGGTTCTAATTTCATGGGTACATACATCGAGCACAGGTGGGCAACATGGCATGATGTGCAATGACGCAATGTCCTATAACCTCCATTTTTAACCCGTGAGTATGAGTAACAGAGAGAATGTGTATAAATAAATAGACCCTGACTGTTGTTGGGATGTGAAGTGCTTTAGCTGCTTTAACAAACTAAAGCAGGAAAACCCAGAAACTATGAAACTTTCAACCTCTGTCAGAGAAAAGCAGTTAAAATATTCATCGTTTCCTCTTTCTCTCCTCTTCCTCTCAGTGCAGTATGCTGGTATTGTCATGCTGTCTCTAGGTACATGATGATGTAAATAATTACATCCATTCATTTAAGCATGTCAGATTTAGGTTGCTGCATCATGGGTAAAAGTCATGTGTGTGTCTAACAATGAGGTGATGATTTCAGCTCAAGAAGTAGGTCAAGGCCCAGCTGGGCTGTGAACTGTCTGGCACATGGGACAACTAATGACAATCTACTAATCAAAAAAATCAGGTTGCAGCCACTTTACTGTCTACTTTACTTTGGTGGGTTGGATGAAAGTGCCGCTTTTGTAAAAGCAAAGATCCACAACTAAGCTTTCATCCAGAGAAGAAGGCACCTGTGAACCTGATTTCAACATTTTAAGACTACTTATTGTGTTGATTCACCAAAAGCATGGGTGCTTTACTTCTCTTCTACATATTTACTTGACTCTTTAAGTTGAAATGCCAGTTTCACTGAACCCAAACATACAACTTAGCTTCAACTTTTAAGATCTGAATGCTGCTAGACAGTACTTAACTATGAGATATCATCTGTCATCTGCGCTTGTTTTCATCCAGGTGGTGGCGCATAAAAGCATTATAGCTGGTGCAACAGCCCCAGCTAGTGGCAGAAGGTTGCATTACAGCCAGGACATATCATTTCACTTATTTAGGGCTTACAATAATGAAAAATTAAAGAAATTTACCAAACTAATCGGCAGTTCTGTTGTCTTTCTTAATTCTAGAAACTCACAGCACTATCTCAGTAGCCCACACAATTAAGAAAAAACTTGCTCATACGAGGCCATTTGAACTTCATCCAGTGGTGATTTGCATTGGCATGCACACAGAGCTATTTGTGCTGCTCAGAAATTCTGCATTCCACTTCACTTGGCTGAAAATTATATTTTCAGTATCATCATTCCGATATACACTTACACAGTGTTCATAATGCAAGGTATATAACATATCCCCTTATATGTGACCCCTTCAGTTATATTTCTGTATCCTGTCTACATTACTTTAAGATCTAAATGAGCATCCATTTATATATTTGACCACAGTTATTTCACCTTCTCAGCGCTCTGTCATCTCACCTGCTGTTATCAGGGTCGGGCAGAGTGACGTGCAGTGTGATTGGTCGAGCAACTGAGAGAGAAAGAGAGCAGTGAATGTGAGTGGAGCATAGCAGGGATTTGGGCAATATGATAGTTTACTAATAGCTAATTTCACATAAGGTACTTTATTTAAAACTTTCTGGGTTAAAGGCAGCAGCTTTCAGATCTGTGTTTAGTTCAGCTTTGTTTTCAATAAAAACAGACTCTGTTTTTCAGCTCTAAGTTTGGATCTTCTGATCGTCCATTTTACTGTTTATTTCACGTCCTCCTTCACATGCTGTATGGTTTCATGAGCTGCCATAAAACTTGAAACAGTTTTATTTAACCTCTGTTTTACCAGAACGTATCCCATTGAGAGAAAAAAACCTTTTTTATAAGGGGGTCCTGGCCAAGACAGCAGCACGTTTCACAGTCAGTCATACAGTCAGTGTAAAATAAAAACGATCACTTTGTTGGTTGCAGTTTAATGTCCTAATAACACGGTGCTTAAAGTTTGCCTTGCTTCCTGCAGAAATCCAGATTTTTCTCTTTCCAAGGTGGACCATCTTCACTAAATGCATAGTGCTAGCAATAGAAATGTCTCTAAACATTACTTTCATTAATTTATATCTCTGTAAAAAGATTATTCAAGCCTGCAAAAAATGCAAAAAGGCAGGGGGGGACAAACTCTATCAGCCACAGTGTTTGCTCAGCCTGTGTGTGAACCACTGTTCCTCTGACTCTGGGCTAAAGTTGTTCCGATACCAATACCAGTATCAGAAATTGCTCCAATACTGCTGAAAATGCTGGTATCGGTATCAGCGAATAATGGAGTCCAGGCACCAATCCGATACCACATACTTCATTAAATCAGAAATCTAATGTTTAGCAACGTTAATCTCCAGCACAGTCTTCTTCACTGCTCTTAAAACAGTGGCACTGTGCTGCAACTTGTGGCCTGCTTGGTCATGTGACACAGACTCAACAGACACACCGGTTGATGCAAGACTTGGAGCTAAGCTAACTACCACAACCATGTTGGCGGTGTGGCTGGATAGCGTTGTATTATTATATTTAAAAATAAATTTGGAAATAACTAAATAAATGGCTTTAATTCCCTCTATTTATTCATATTTTACAAAGAGTTTAACCTGAGCCAGGCCTTACCACAATGATAGTCATATCACAGTCATGCAGGCGCCGCATGATGTTTTTTTATAACATACTGGTTTCAGATCAGTACCAGGTGTCGGTCCATATCCACAGCACAAGTATCAGAATCGGTATCAGGAGAGAAAAAATGGTATCTGAACATCTCTACTCTGGGCGCAGGCAGCGTGTGCACAGATTTAAAAAACATTCCTGTAAAAAAAATTTGGCCATGGAGGGAAACTTAAATGATGAACTTCTGTGTAGGAGTGTGTTATTAAAAAGTCTGACCTGATGTGAGAAGAAGCACATGCAGAAAAAATTATGGATCAATTTCAATAATTAACAGATACCAAAATGATTAGGAGTCTTTGCAAATGCAAATAATGTTCACAGAGGAAAAAGGAAACAGAGGCAATCAGCATAGAGTCTGTAATCATCAGTTCAGGGAGAATTCAGCTGAACAGAGTGAATTTGCGAGAGTGGAGTCATGGATCTGCAGGAGTGGGGTCACAGATTTATGAAAGTGAAGTAATAAATGTTCGTGTGAAGCAGGAAACTTCAGCAAAATCACAATATATATCGCAGGAAACAAAAACCATTGCAGTATCATTTTTTCCCCAACATCATGCAGTCCTACGATGCACTTTTGTGGTTTTGAGTCAGTGTTGCAGGGTCAAATCAGACAAGATTAGACACCAACTGCTCTTTGGTTAATTGCAAAAACCCACAAATACATCTGTATACTGTCCCAGCATCAGAGGAGTAAAAATCTCCAGCTGTGGTTGCTTTTTCTGATTTGCTACAGACTGAACCTTTCTTTTCCACACTTAACCTTGGATTGCTTCAACAACTACAGTCAACCTCATAAGGTGGCAAATAAAAGGCCAAGGAGTTGGATTAACACTCAAGTATCAAGATACTGCACAGACAATGCACACTAATGTAAAGAACACAACGCTTTACATAAAACAAGCAAGCCAAGAATAAATGAGAGAACAAATTAAGACAAAAATCACTTCAATTAATGACTGCAGGATTGATATGATTAACAGTTTGAAGGAAATCAGATATTCCTTCAAACTCTCTACCTCTGCATTTGTTAGTGTCAGAGCTTCACCCCTCAGACAGCATTCAGACAGATGATTAAAGCGTCGCCTCATTACAATAACATTCCTGCTCTCTAGGATCAGCTAAAAGGACAACTGGGGTGCAATGGTGCACAAAAACTCCACAAGGATGTTCAAATCTTTAACACATTGTTGAAAGTGCAGCATCAGTCGCAGTGAAGAGTGAAAATCTGTTTGGATTCTTTTCTTTTATTCCTTTTTTACTTTGGAATGTAAACAAAACCATCAGCGTACATGCACATGTGTAAATGGATATAATGATAATAATAACAATTATCATAATAATGAAAATACAGTTAGTTTAAATATGTACTAACTTGGCTTTTCTAATTTTCTCTGTTTCTCTTTTTTAATTCTTTATTTCTGGAAAACAGTTGTTTTATATTCATGCAACACCATTATATCGAGTTTGCTAAACGCTGTACATGTTTTCGTTCAAATATAAGTACATATGTTGGTACATGCATGCAGAAATTCATATACCTAGATTCGTGTATATACACTTATACATACACATACCTACCACCCATACATCAGATTGTTTTTAGTGACAGCTTTACAGCCCAGCTTTTCCAGTTTTGTTTTTTATTTGTGTGTTTTTTAATACAGAATTGTACCGACTAATATCTCACATTTACACATTAGCTCAAACACTTGAACATGAGGAGCCTTCATTATTTTATGTTTCTATTTCATGTGTATTTCTTACTGGATATTGTACTTGATGTTTTATTCAAATTCCCCTCTCTATTCTTAGTATCCCTATATTCTTACCATATTGCTATACTGTCTTATTGTATACTGATTATTTATTTAGGCCTTTCTAATTTCCTGTTTCAATTTAATGTGTATATTTTATTTGATATTTTACCTTTTGTTGAATTGTAATTGCTCTTTCTAATGTCAGTGTTTTCATATTTTTACCATTTTTGTGATACTCTCTTATCATGTATTTATCATTTATTTAGGCCTTAAAAATGTGACCTGAGTACATGTAAATGAACTGGCATGACAATTAAGTTCCTTGAATCCTTGAATATCGATAGTTATGAAATTGTTTGCCTGTACTGTACTTTCGTTACACTTGCAAATCCCTCTCCTGTGTACAGTAACAGCAAACACTGTTTCATCTAATTCATTCGGAAAAACCTGCAACCTCCATCAAATATGTGTTTCCGGTAAAATCCATCAGGAAAGCAGAAAGAGATGAAAAGAAGCCAAGAAGGTGACTGACCTGTGTCACTCTGGCTAAAGGCAGCCATGGTCTGTCCGCCCACTGAATGCATAGTGAATGGGTGATCTCTTGGGACCTCCAGTGATGCATTCTTCTCCCCCACATCGCCCAGGGCAGCCAGCTCCTCATTAAGGCTGAAACGCACCTGAGATAAAGGACATCTGAGTCAGTCTCTGCTGACTAAACATACTAACCAACACCTCCTTCTTATCAGATAATGTCAAATATGATATCACATGAGATATTATTAACACTGGAAAGGAGGCTGGGTCAGTGCAACACCAAATAGTGACAGGATAGCAGAAAAGAAGAGAAGGTTAACACCTGTAAATAATGAATCAGGCACAAAATGAAGAAAAGTATTGCCATGAGAAACACCAGAAGAATGGGCAAAAGACAGAAAATGTGACTGTTTGGTTAGAGGCTGGTAGTTAAGTTGAACATGAAGCCATCTCACCTCTGTTTTTCCAAGCTTTCTGTCAAGTAGATGAGAAGAAAGTGAACATTTTTATCTTTTGTTCCTGGACAAGAATTCAAAACATGGCAAAAAAACATATTCTGAGAACCTAGACATCAATTATTGACCTACGTACTTTCGAATTGTTATCTTTCCAACGTCTCCTTTCTCTGTGGCTTTGTCCCATTGTTGAGATAAGTACTTAGGAACCTGTTGACAAATGAGGCAAACTTGAATTGAGGGTTTTCCAAGAGTATAATCAGGGTACCTACAGGTTTTGGCGAGTCAAATTTAAGACTTTTAAGACCTTTTTAATGCCACTTTGAATGAAATCTAAGACCAAAAACACATAAATATGGTCCATAGTTCGGGGATCCAAATCATAGCGTGTGTCATTTAATGAGACAAATTCAAGTTTACTTTTTGACAGTTTATCAAACATTAAGTTGCTCATTGGTTAATATCTGTATGAAAAAGTGCAAACAGTGACCCATAGTCATAGACTGCCTAGCTAGGGTGCAGATAAATTATATTGCAGCTTGGAAGAAAGTTTTCACTTTAAATCTCCTTCTGGAAAAGTCCCACAACAAAATAAATAAATAAATAAAATCAACAAAACAGTAACGAATCCTGCCCTGACAAATTTAAGACCTTTGAGTAATTTATTTGAGACCTGAAAATAACATTTAAAATGAATTTTAGACTTTTTGAGGCCTATAGTTTTAAACACGTGAATTTCAGAATTTTTAAGTATGTGTAGGAGCCCTGATAAAAAATAAAAATAAAAATAAAAAAAACGATATCTTTGTCAAATTAACATGTTTTCATCGAATTTGTCGACGGTCATTTCGATGGCGCCGAATAAGTAAAGCAGCTGAGCTCGCGCGAGCAACGACGCCTCCTTGTTAAGTGTTAGCTAATTATGTTGAACGCACTGCTGTTTGTAAACACTGTACACAAACATTTGTGGTTATGTAAACATTATTTCGAAGACAATGTTCATGAACATTTAGTAGTTAAATTTAACTGGGTCGAACTAAATAATGTATTTTGAATTTGTAATTCAAAGCACGAGGGTAGAAAACCTAGAAACACCTTTCACCACAGACGTCGAGTACGTCACAAGTTTTAGCAAAGTAACAGTGGGACCGTCGTCATCTCTGTTACCCGTTTTTAACAGCATCAACTCCAATATCTGTCACAACAAACCTTTACAAGCCACACGCCGTTACTTTGTTTCACTCCAGTTAGATCCACCTCTGTTTTCTCTGACATACTTTACTTATTTTTCACCAAATTGCCAAACCTGAAAGTTAATTGCCTTGTTGGAAATAATTACTTCCTGTGAGCATCTTCAAAATAAAACGACAAACTAGAACCAAAACAGTTAGAAGATGATTCAAAAAACTAAAACAAACCATATTTGAGGGTCTGGATTTAAATATCTTGTTAAATGGCTTGATGCATTTTGCAACAACTCTTTGACCTGAATTTCTGCAGGTTGACATCTGAAAAAAAAAAACACTGTCATCCTGCTGTCAAGTCTCAAGCACATTCTTGCACATTCTCTGTTGCACATTTTCATTGCACTATTTGACTTAATTATATTAAAATTCTTTTCTTCTTTTTGTACAAAGTTTCTATATTCCTAATATTTCTAATTTGTATCTGTTCTTTTATATATTTGATATTTAATGTTTATTCTTACTTGTTTTTTTGTAAAAAGAGAGCACAGTTAAACCAACGTCAAATTCCTTGTATGCTTCTTGAAGATACATGGCAATAAAAGGGATTCTGATTCTGATTCTGATTTGATAGTAGTGATGTTTGGATCCATACTGAAACATCGATGCCACTGATGTCAGATCTTGATGCTCTAAAATCGATTCTCAAATCAAATATCAATACTTTTGATAATTTATTCATTCGAATTAATGTTCAAAATCAACAGGAGCAAAGTGGGAAGTCACCAAAGTATTGAGATCTTCTTTGAATCATGGGGTTGGAGAGAGCTACTTTTTAAGTTCATAATGCATAATGCTCAGCCAGTCACTAAGTCTGCAAACACAACAGCAGAATGTAAACAGAGTCATATGCAGAGCGATTTCAGCTCCTAGATTTATCCAGAAAAAACTGATCATTTAAATACAACAAGGTGTTATTAGATCATACAGAGCAATTACAATTAAAATGTCAAACGCTTAACATGTAA
Organism: Thalassoma bifasciatum; assembly: GCA_008086565.1. Lineage (NCBI taxonomy): Eukaryota > Metazoa > Chordata > Actinopteri > Labriformes > Labridae > Thalassoma > Thalassoma bifasciatum. The sequence goes on from RPOG01000633.1 coordinate 127,948, forward strand.
AAATATATGCTAGAAAAGATGGACAACATTTTATCCATACAGTATATCTATTATTATTCACAACCAGTCTAATTAATACAATCAGTATTGGTATTGGATCAGTATCATTGTTACCAGTTTGAATTTTACTCAGTATTGGATCAGTAAAGAAATCAGTGGTGTCACACATCAGGATGCAGGGTGCAGGACAAGTCAAGACAAATGTCCCAGCTGTGTTGTTTTTAGAACTACAGGCTACTTATTAAATTTACATGACACTTCATTAGCAGAGCGAGCACATAACTGTTTGGCATTCAGTGTGTGGAAGATTAACTCAGAGAATCAGTGTTGTTGATGATGTGAATGTACCACAAAAACACCAACCATGCACCAAGAAAGGAAAAAGGAGAGATCAAAGGGGGCAATGGATTCTTTTGTTTGCAGGTGAATAAATTAAACAAAGATGGTGAAGTTTCTTCACATTCAATCATTGCTAGCTTGTTCCGTAATCCTTATAATCATTTAGATGACAAAAAGCCTTAAACTTTGGCATCTATACATTTACATGGAAGCCCAATGCAGTAATGTTGGTTAATGAGCATTATCCCAACTCAGTAAATAAGTAAATAAATGATAAATAAAAGAACGGATGTAATCCTACTATAGAGGATCAACAAAACATTTGGGCTTGGTCCAAACTAACTGTTTGGCTTTTAGTTCTCAAAATGTATTCACATTAAATTATAACCCAGTACCATCATCAGGCTGATCATGTCTGTCAACAACTTGCTAGTGGCTTTCACCCATTCTTTATACTGGTAACATTCAACCCAGTAAAATAACCAATTGAAAAACTGAATCACTATTCATAACATGAAATGGCTTTCAGTTACCACAGTAAATAAAAGTCTGGCAAAGCAAAGCAAAAGCACAATATAACACAACAGTGAGTTCACACACTTGTGAAAAAATTATCTACACAATGGCTTTGGATTGAGGCAATAAACCAAGAAGTAACTTGTTTTGTTGCCTCATGCATTATGCTTTACAAAACTGTACCATAAACAGTAACTTGAAAATGAAGAGAAAGTTTTCACAAAGTCTGCATTTACAGATGGTGTACATATATTGGATTTGTTTGTTTGTTTTTATTTCTCTCATTTAGCTGTTAGTTATGTTCTGGTAGTTGCTAAATGGTGTACAATCACTTATACAAGGTGGGCCATAAGTTTCAGTGCATATGAAAAATCAAACATTTTATGATGAACAACAATTTTTATTTATACAATGTGCTTTAAATGTTTACCATTGTTCGGAGAATACATATCAATATGTATTTTTAACTGTTGATGAACTTGCATTAGCACAGATTATGTTATGCTTGTAATGGCGTTGGTTCCTTGAGATGGTTTATGGGTCGTATCTTCACCTGATACATCATGGCCTTCAAGTGCCCGCAAAGAATGAAAAAGAGAAATATGCTCTTTCTTCAGACACATCTTGCTGGGTATCTGTAACATAAAAAATATACACATTATACATTTTCCTATGTACAGAAACTAATGGCTCAACCTGTAAAAGTAGAAGTAGAAGTAAAAGTGAACAACTATGAGTGATTCTGCCAAAATTAAACTTTAAATTACAGCCATATCTTCACATATAGTTGTAGGAGATTGACGCTTTAACTTTTTTTATTTGTAAAAATGCTTTTACAATTTCAAACTCTGATATACAAATAAAGACTTTTAGTTTGTTTGGTTTCCCCCTGCCTCCAAAAAAGACAAGCACAGACTACAATGAAGTGTAAGGTTTGTGGGAAAAAATCATCAGAGCAAACCTAACCTCCATCCAGGACTTACACTGGTCCAGGACCAGGAAACGTGCTGATGAACATCTCTGCAGACCCCTTATACCCTGGATACACTCTCAATTTAAACTCCTCTCTTCTGGTTGGTGTTATAGAGCGTCAGGATGTCAAGACACAGGAGCAGTTGTTTTCCACAGGCCATCACACTGATGAACAATTGAACCTGTTATTAACAATAATACATATACTTCATGCACAACTACAGCCTGTTTGTTTAGTTCTTTGCACATTTTAATTTCTTGATTCATTTCACTGTATATCTTAAATGTGTTTATATTTTTCCTCTATTCTTTGTACAAAAGTTTCTGTTTTTTTTACTTGCCTAATCTCTATTTTTTTAAACTTTTGAAATGTAGTATTTATTCACACATGTTTGTAAAGGCTGTTCTGATTCCGATTCTGATTTCTAAATACTCTCCAAGGCCTTCTGTTGCTCAAAATCATGCTTTGAACATTTGTGCACATTGGCAGCGACTGAAGAGAGGACCTATCTGTTTATTTTGAAAAAGTAGATTTTATTGAAAGTGATCTTTAAAACAGGAGAAGACTTTTTCCTTATTTAGTATTTTTACAGTTTCAGAACAACTATGGCAACGGCTCAGAGTTTGTCATTTAACTTCTGTAGGACCTGTATTTTTTCTCTTCCAGATTCCTTTGGAGAAACTTAGTAAAGCATCTCAATTTTTTGCACTCTATTACAGCATGAATACTGGTGAAGGACAGAGCAGAAAAAGTGAAAGTTTTTAAGATAAAGACGATTAAGATGGCACTGCTGAAAATATCTAACAAAAATCCATCACATCATCTTTGACCATATCTGATTTGTATATATCGCCACCTTGTGGAAAATTCTTATAACAGGAGATGATGAGGCTGCATGAATGAATGAATAAAGAAATGAAATATATAGCACAGTGAAATGAACCATTCAATTTATTTACAGTACATTTCTTCCCTGAAGTATATTGTAAAGAAATGATGACACCTGTATTTCAGTCCTCTATTAAAGACTTTTCTATTTTTAGTGTCGTGTTTTGAAGAGGTAGGGATGATGGTCGATGGTTTGACAGAGATAAAAATCAGATCTTACTTTTTGAAAATCAGCCTTCCAGAAGTTTTATCACTTTAATATTCTTCCATGTACACTTAAAGGTGCTTGACTTGACTGAGTTTTGTTCTCAAGAATAAATTACACCTCATCTTTAACCTTGATGATCACATGGCTCAGCCTAGCGCCACAACCTGAAAAGCGGTAGAAGAAAAAGAGACTCTTGTCTGAGAGTTCTTATTAGTCAACATCATTTCAAGCTTCTCTTCTTTTTTTTCACCAGTATCATGAGTCTTGACAGGTGAGCTACAGAATCAGTGTTGAGCTTGTGTAACGTTTATCTGTATGAAACCTTCACTCTGAGTAGAGCTACATTGTGAGTAAACAAGTAACATGAAAGAAAAGAAAGCATGAGCAGAAGGCTGAGTGCATAAATTCTGCCAGCTACATCTTGAGGTGCATATTTTAACAACAGGCTCCTGGATTTATGGCAGTTGGCACCGATAATTCTAACTTTCTGTTCCAAAAGCAAATCACATAGAAAGATCTCACAGAGAGAAACTTCAGGTCCTTCGGCATCCGCTGAGCAACAATCAGCACATTCACATAAAGCTCAGCACACACACACACACACACACACACACACAGAGTTCTCCTCTACATCATGACACAAAGTCCAAAGTGTTCCAGCGACTGGCCAAACTTTATCAGCTTCATTGGAAAGTGTTGAAATGTGTTGCGTGTGTGTTTCTGTGTGTATTTGAGACAATGAAGCCTAACTTCTTCTCCAGCCCAAGTCTGAAACCGTGAGACATTCAGTCCTCTTCTGGTTGAAAGATTTAGAAACCTCTTTTCATCAGGATTAAAATGAACTTGGCACCAGTGATTGGAGGGTTTTGGCTTTCTCCTCAAGGTCATCTTTGCTTTGAGGCTGGCATTTTTTTTTTAGCCCACAGTCTGGGTGTATTTCACAGGGGGACCACAGGGGGGGGAAGCAGCTATTGTACTGAATGCTTACCAACACAGAGACTCTGAACTGTGTCCGCTAAAGAAGATTCTGTCACAAATTTTTTGATTTTACTTTAACCTTGTGGTGCATAGTGGTCACTACAGTGGACACCTATTTAAAAGTTATTAACCTCTAAATTCAATGTTTCATGTTGTGGAAATTCATATTAGCCTGTGTCAGGATATTTTTATTCTTCTTAGGGCCTGAAAAAATGTTTTCAATTTTTTTTCCAAACATATATACAGTACGGGCCAAAAGTTTGGACACATCTTCTCATTCAGTGCGTTTTCTTTATTTTCATGACTATTTAACAAACTGACTGACCTTCATTTCTTAAAGTAATGATGGCTACTTGTTTTTCTTTAGTTACCTGATTGATTCTTGCCATAATATGAATTTTAACAGTTGTCCAATTGGGCTGCCGGCTGTGTATTAACCTGACTTCTGCACAACACAACTGATGGTCCCAACCCCATTGATAAAGCAAGAAATTCCACTAATTAACCCTGATAAGGCACAGCTGTGAAGAGAAAACCATTTCAGGTGACGACCTCTTGAAGAATGCCAAGAGTGTGCAACGCAGTAATCAGAGTAAAGGGTGGTTATTTTGAAGAAACTAGAATATAAAACATGTTTTCAGTTATCTCACCTTTTTTTGTTAAGTACATAACTCCACACATTCATAGTTTTGATGCCTTCAGTGAGAATCTACAATGTAAATGGTCATGAAAATAAAGAAAACACATTGAATGAGGTGTGTCCAAGCTTTTGGTCTATACTGTATATATACAGTATATACTGTATAACATTTGAGGGTGGAAAAGCTTATAAACTATAAATTATTCAGAGTTAAAATGAATGAAAGAGAGTTGAAATGCTTCGCAAAGCATTAAAAAAAGATTATTCATGAAATTACAAATAAAGAAAAAAGAAAAGAAATGACGTCAAACAAAAAAAAAAGTCATATTTACATTCAATTCACACTGTTTAATGTTGAATGCTCGGTTCCAAATATCTGAAAAAAATGGAAAACTTTTTTAATGCCTCAAGAAAAAATAAAAACACTCAAGGGAAAAATCCTGACACTGACTTTCATAATTCATGCATCAGAGGTTTAATAACCTTGCAGATCAATACAAGCCACATTAACCTTAAGCTTGTTGATATATAAATAGCTCTTTAAGCTATTATGTAACTCAAAGATGAGTGGAAATTCTTACATTAGATTTATGTAAGGCGTTCTGTTATCATACTAATCTTTTCATTTAATGGAAAAAATGTATTTGTGCTTTGCCTGCTGTTCGGATTTTCACCTCAATATATTAACTTGTCTTGTTTACACTTTTTCTCAATTGTTTACAGACATTTTCTGGTAGACTATACAAGGTACAATAACCACAACATGTAAAACACAATGATTGATGGAAAACACTTCTTTTCTTTTCATCATTATGATATAGAAATATTTTTTTAATACTCAGAACACAAATACACTGTACCCAATATATTTTATTTTTCCTACAAGACAATGCATACAGTGAACATCCATCCAACACAAAGTTGCACACAAGAATGTAGCTACAGTAGGTCTATACAGTTACAGTAAAAATAAATAAATAAAACATGCTACATGCTCTCAAGCTCCACTACAACCACCTATAGCTCAAGGACTCTCTGAAACACACATGACAATATCAGAAATAGACATGGAGTACTCGTCATTGTGAAGAACACTTGTAATGATTACAGCATTAAAATATGTATAATTTATACAGAGTTGAGAGTATGCATTGATGGAGGGATTGTATGGCACTCACTTGTACATAGTTAAATTGTAATTCTTTGACTTTTTCTCTGAAATGGCAACATGTAGACCTGCCTCAGATTATTTCTGTGAAAGACACAGTTCAGTGTTGATAAGTTTACCATTTAAACCTTTTGAAACGTCTCACTGTTTTCTATCATTTTCTTCTGTATTTACCAGAATGTAATGGTGTTGTTTTTTAGGACCATGTTCATAATTCCAGTTTCCTCTTCAGGAGACAGAAGATGTTCCTGACCACTTTGCTGAAAATCCTTCAATTCTGCAGAAATAGTAAAGTACTGTAAATACAATATCGGAATACAACATGGGAATTTCCCAAATAAACACTTTATTCTTTATAGTCTTTCAGAGCAGTCCACGGGCAATACTGAACTACTGTAGTACTTATATATAGTGCAGCAATTTTCAAGTAAGGGTAACACTTTACTTGAAGGGGTATGCATAAGACTGACATGACTATCATTAACATGACATGAAGTATGTTATCAAGTTGAAGGAGGCTTCATGCATGTTTATTAATAATGCCCTTCGGTGTCATTCAGTGAATTATGTCCTTTAATGCAAAGCAGAAATTGTTTGGGGATGTTTTTGTTATGACAACTTAACATTGTTGGCAAAACAGTGGCAGGTTATGTTGTCTTTGTAAATGTCAATGTCATTCATTAACATGAATGAGGCCTCCTGCAGCCTAATGACCGATGTCATGTCACGTTAATGACAGTGTCATGTCAGTCTTATGTATACACCTGCAAATAAAGTGTTACAGAGTAAACTTCTTGCCTATTCTCAATTTGTAAAGTCTGGTTGATGGATGCTTCAGTGTACCTGCTCAGATTTGGCTGTAATTGTCAGACCATGGTTGACTATACATGGTCAACCAAAGTAGCTCAGATCTCATCAGCGATTATAACCCCCCCCCCCCCCCTTCTCTTACTCCTCTGTCTCTAGCTCTAACTCTGTTTCCAATGTTGGCATCCAAAACAGAGAAACTCACCTGTTTCTCTTTCATGCTAAAGCCCTAACACCTAACAGGTGTTAGCCCATGGGATGAGTCAGTATGCACAGTAGGGCCATCAACTTTACATTTTAAGACAGTGTTCCTTGTGAAAACAACAGATTTTCTTCATGCACACTGTGCCAAATGCAGAGAATTTGTAACACTAAACAACACCAAACAAAGGACTCAAATGCGAGACTTGAAATGTAAAGGTAAAATTAAAGGCTGTTTAATGAGGTTCTAGGTTGGTACACAGGAATTAAAAAAAAAAACAGGTTAAGGTATCCAAAAACGGCAGCCTGGAAAATTGAGTTAGAGTACAAATAGAGAAGAAATCAAACTGGAAGTCAAGAGGTACGTGAGTAAGCTTACTAGGGAAAGGACAAACTGGTAGGGAAAAAAAGACTAAATACTCTGGGGAAGGAAGACAATTCCACACAGGTGAAACACATGAGGTAATCACAGAGGCAGCAGACAGGTGGATGGGGGGGCAGGAAGAGGTCAAGGTAAGTAATAAAATAAACAGGAAGCACAGGACTAGAAACACAAACGTTAAAGAATACCAAAATAAGATACTGAATAAAACCTGTACTCATGACATAATTGTGTGTAGTGTTTTGGAAAAAGTGTGTTTTGGAGCTGCAATTTGAGTTTAAAGCAGGAATTGTGCTTGTAGTTTAGCAGAATTGGTTCAGGGGTTTGGCATATGGGAAACATGTTGTGGTCATTGTGTCTCAAGTACCAGAAAATGTGTATAAACAATTGAGAAAAACTGTAAATCATTTCTACATGATGCACTTTGTTGTTCGTTAAATATAAGTGGGTATATTTCAGATTTTGCTGCACATTAAACAAGTCTCCTGAATGCCTCAAATTATTTATCAACATATTTACAAAGAAGAAGCTTTCTTTAGAACTCAGTGATTGCTCATCAAATATGACCCAAGTTCCACAAAAATTGGCTCCCTCTGGTGGACAGACTGTGTTACTGACTGGTTGTTACAGTATGAGGTGGGTTTGACAGATTATATGAGATTGCGTTATTTAGTTGTGCAAACTTTGAGAAGAGTGTCTGCAGTGTTTTAACCAACACACAGATCAACCTGAGGGGTGGGGGGGTGCTATGAAAAGGATTTACTTGGGGTGTTATTGATTCAGTGGTTTGGGAGCACACAACATGCACAGGGGCCAAGTTCTTTGTTTCAGCTGCCCCTGCCTTTCTGCATGTCTTCCCCCGGGCCCCCATCACTAAGACATTTGAGAATATATTTTTAAAAATCATAATGACTTGTCTGATTTAGGAGGTGAATGATTTGAATAAGATTATTTTCCTCCTATATTAGAATTGGGATTTATTGTGCCATTATCTTTAGGTTCCCCGTCTTTAAGAAAAAATAAAAGAGAAAAAAAAAGATTTTTGTAAAGTGATTTTTTTTTTTAAAATCCACAAAAAAACTCTGTTTGCATGTACAGGTACTTTATAAAAACAAAACTAACTAACTAACAAACAAAAACAAAACATTGAATATCAATAAAAAGTTAAACATCTTAGGTTACTAATTTCAGAAAGTGAAACCCAGATATTATATAAACTAAACACACTTGGAGTGAATTATTCCAAGTCTTTATTTCTTGAGATGTTGATGATTATAGCTTACAGATGATTAGACATTTAGAAAAAAGATGAATAAAAAATTATATTTTCAACAGAAATGTTGGGCCATTGAGAATTTCTGCTACTTCCTGACCTTTTTTCTAGTGTCTCCCTTTCCCCCCCCCATTTTTGCTGCTTTGGGACAATTTTTTGTAACCTTACACTTATTTTTATTGCTACTTCTTACTGTTTTTTTTTGTTAGTCTTGCAAACATATTTTTTTACAATGTGGCTCTTTGGTTGAGCAGGGTTGAGTGTCACTGGTGTCTTCTGCAAAAAATGTATCTCATATTCTGACACATTTGAGGTTGATGAAATATTTCACTGTCTGCAAATAGAACATTGTAGCAGGTTTTATTGTGATTTAAACCAATTTTTAATCGCCCAGGCCTGGTCGGATTTTGGGACACAAAGTATACAACTGCAGGAGTTGGGATCAAACTACCAACCTACTCATTGAGAAATGATAAATCTTACCACTGAGCCACAGCCACACTCAGTCTTTCCTCTGTTTTTATGTTTCCTACCATCAAAAGCCAAAAGCATCAACAGAATATGCCACAAGACTGAGCTTTCTTTAATGGAGACAATGACATCGTAAAGTGTGCAGGCATTTTTCTGAGCCCTCAGACAAACCTAAACATGCACTAATGGGAGAATGTTATTTCAGGATATCTCCAATGGATATTTGTTCCTTCCTAGATACAGTCTTCAATTATTTACTGTGTGTCTCCAACAGAAGCTCTCAGGTTTCCCTTTCACTAATCAGTCAGGAATGCAGATCAAGTTACAGATATGATTAATTCATTGTCCTGACTGTATGTTTGCTTGTCTGCACAATTTTGAACTAATTCTTTTTATAATAGCAATGCTTGTAAAATCAAGACTAAAATTCAAATGAATATAGAAAGCATTCTTTGTGATGTTTTTGTCAGGTATACACAGTACAAAATGTAATGTTCCTATCTCAATACCCTTAAACAATAGGAGTCTATGTGAAGTACACACAGTCTTGTGCAATTTCAAGGTGAAATACTTAAATTAAAGTTCAGCATAAGAAAAGTCAGGTCAGAGTCATAGATCAGACTGTTTAGTTCTTTTAAAATGGATACTGTTGGTTGACAAGAAGAAAGTGTCCTTAGGCCCTACCCTTATAGAGCTGGAGGACAAAAACAAACACTGAACAGTGGTACTTGTTTAGGACTATACATAGTGTTTGGTTTCCATGTAATACTGAAAGCAGGTGTAATATACAGTACAGGCCAAAAGTTTGGACACACCTTCTCATTTTATGCCTCTTCTTTATTTTCATGACTATTTCCCAGACTGACTGACTTCATTTCTTAAAGTAATGATGGCCACTCATTTTTATTAGTTAGCTGATTGGTTCTTGCCATAGTACGAAATTTAACAGTTGTCCACTAGAGCTGTCAGCAGTGTATTAACCTGACTTCAGCACAACACAACTGATGGTCCCAACCCCATTGATAAAGCCAGAAATTCCACTAATTAACCCTGATAAGGCACAGCTGTGAAGAGAAAACCATTTCAGGTGATGACCACTTGAAAAATGCCAAGACTGTACAACGCAGTAATCAGAGCAAAGGGTGGTTATTTTGAAGAAACTAGAATATAAAACATGTTTTCAGTTATTTCACCTTTTTTTTGTTAAGTACATAACTCCACATGTGTTCATACATAGTTTTGATGCCTTCAGTGAGAATCTACAATGTAAATAATCATGAAAATAAAGAAATGCATTGAATGAGAAGATGTGTAGAAACTTTTGGCCTGTACTGTATATACATATATATATATATATACACCTATATTTATGTGTGTTTGTATGTATTGCACACTCCGATATATAGTCATCTTAGTACATATTTATCAATGCATATTACACCCTCTGTATATAAAGACTAATATTTGTTGATATATAAATATATCTTAATGACTCTTGTCCACCTTTTGATCGTATTACACTCCTTAACAGTGCATTATAATTATAACAATTGCCTCAACACAACCGCACATGGCACATTACTTCTTTTTTATCTCATGCAAGTTTCATCTTCCCTGTTTAACTCTCTGATGCATGAATTATGAAAGTCAGTGTCAGGATTTTTCCCCTGAGTGTTTTTATTTGTCTTATGGCATGAAAAAAAAGATTTCCTTTTTTTAAATATTTGTAACTGAGCACTGAACATGAAACAGTGTGAACTTAATGAAGATATGACCTTTGTTTGTTTGACTTCTTTTATTTATTTATTTATTTAGTCAGGCAATTTCATGAATAATCTTTTTTTAATGCTTTGCGAAACATTTTAACTCTCTTTCATCTATTTCAACACTGAATAATTAATAAGCACCTAATAACATAAACACTTAATAATATAAGCTTTTTCACCCTCAAATGTTTGTCTACAACTTTATATATGTCTGGAAAAAAAATTGAAAACATTTTTTCAGGCCCTAAGAAAAATTAAAATATTCTAACACAGGCTAATATTAACTTCCACCACATGAACTATTGAATTCAGGAGTAAATAACTTTTAAATAGGTGTCCACTGTAATGACCACTATGCACCACAGGGTTAAATTGTAGTTGCACTTTTAGGGAAACTTTTAAATTTTGTTGTACAATTGTATGATGACGATAAAGGCTATCTATCTATCTATCTATCTATCTATCTATCTATCTATCTATCTATCTATCTATCTATCTATCTATCTATCTATCTATCTATCTATCTATCTATCTATCTATCTATCTATCTATCTATCTACACTGGTTCACAATCATTCAGTTTGTCCTTATAATGCTGAAGAACAGCTGGGTCAAGCTGGTGTTGGACCTCTGTGTTGTGGGATAAAAACTCATGAATGGATGTGGGAGCCAGAGTATTTATACAGCACACCCTGTGATTTTCTGCTGGGAACACTGTCCAAGAAAAATAAAGCCAGCATCTATTCGGCTTCACCACAGAGCAGAGAGGCTCAGTGGACACAAGCGCCAGACAGGGACACAGACACCCTGCCCCGCATCACTGGACAAAACCCTGTACTCTCCACAGCAAAACCCTGTGTTGTTTCAAGAATTTAAGGTTGGTTTTATCACTGTCATCGCCTCACTGCTCTGATGAATCTATCATTCAAAGCCTGAAACTTTGCTATTACATGAGCCCATGGGTCTCTGAAGTAATCATTATTTGCTGATGCCTAAACAAGGCCACCTCTCTAGACTGAGAGGTTTGATGTCAAAATTCACTCTTCATATTTTGAAACTGAAAGCTTAAGAGATTAAATAGAAAGACTGCAAAGCATTAATGCTTTTTTGGAAACTTATTGCAGCTTTGAATCAACGGCAAAATAATATTATAACTGTGAAAAGTCTGTATAAGTTTAAAGGTGAAGTATGCAGAAATTTTCAATAGGTTTCATTTCTCTGTTTATGAACAGTGTCCAAATTCGTCTCCTCCTCCGTGGCTCAGCATCAGCAGCTGCACATGCTCACTGCCCCTGACTGTAGCAAATAGCATGGCAAACAGTCATGGCTTCGTAAACACACCATAGACACTAGAAAACGGCCTGTGAGCACCTGCAGCATCACTGAGAGAAACTCAAGAGCCGTACACCTGACTTCCTGCAGGTAAATGAGATGCGATGCGGATATAAAATAATTCTTTCGGCCGCTATCCTAGCTGCTCAGGATCGCTTCACCCACTCACTATCAGCAACACACAAAGTCACTTGTGCACTGGGCGCACCGTGATTGGCTGGTCATCACCCATAAAAACTCCTGCTCTCCGCCCAGAAGTGTCCAGAGTCCAGCATAATATTAACAAAACAGGTGAGGAGGGGGTCTATAAGGGGGTGAGGCACACACAGACACTGACACACAAGTACAAAGGCCAGAGACGATGATTGAGCAGGATGTAAAAACTACATTTTTAATTTTGATGAAAATTCTGCACACTCTACCTTTAATTTGTCATACTTGGTTAATATTTATTTTCATCATATATTTTTCCTGTGTTTTATGTGTAAAGTAATTGTAAATGGACGAGTACTTAAATAAGGCTTTTACACTTCTGATCTCTTTCACTCAGCCACAGCACATTCACACTCTGATGGCAGGGCCTGTTATTGTAAGGAACCAACAGTTTGAACTGACACATTCATACTCATCCATACACCTCTGACCAACAGTGGGAGCAATTTGTGATTCAGTGTCATGCTCAAGGACACTTCAGCATATGACTGCATGATGCATGTGCTGAGCTCAACCCTCGACCTTCGGATTGAGAAATACTAACTCTACCACCGAGCCACAGCTGCCCGATCTAATCAGGTATTCTTTTTGTACAAAAATGTATTTTTATGTCAGTATATTGAATGCCCATAACAACTAAGGGTCTATTTATCCTTGACTTTTTAAATGATTGCCCTGGCTCCAACCTTAACCTTGAATGTAAATCCTCTTGGCACGACAGTTGGAATTGATTCTGTGCACACTCAGTAAAAATGATCTCCTTACTTATCAGGTAAACTCTCATAAAGTAACTCCTGTGTTATATTTACCAGCATGTTGACACAACAGAAACTAACTGAGTTCAATCCAAGTTTTAACAATACAGAAAAACTAGATAGATATTCAATTCTTGTGATCTTTTATTGATCAATACATCACTCCATCACTCAGTCAAACATACATAAGTAAATCCTAGGACACTACCAGCACACCAAGCCTAACAATTGTAGGCTCTGCCTCCCGTACTATTTTTGAAGACTCTGTACACCACAAGTGCATTCTGATGAGGTTATAGTGCATATGAGCTCTTTCAGACTTGCTGGATCATTGAAAGCTTTTTGTTTGGTTCTTGCTCGCATGCTTTCAGCTACATATGTTAAATGTGTAAAAATGTGATATAAACCTGATTCTAGAAAATTACTATAATCCAGCCTAAACCAGTGATGGGGCTAATGTTGTTAATTTTTGTTGTTTATTTGGAGAAAAGGTGTTGATTTTAAAAATAAGTAAATAAATAATAATAATATCAGTGATGGAAAGGCCAACTGAGGTGTAGATTTTGCCAAAGGAGGTAAACAAACACAATTCAGAGGCATTCATTTTCCTTATTTTTAAGTTGTGTTCCAGGATGATGCAATTTTGAGCGCAACTATGCCTTAAGATAATTTTTAATTTTGTTGTTCTTTCTGTTGTTAGGGACACACACCCAATGACAAACTGAGGCCTCTTGGCAAAGGTGCCTTGTAACAATGTAATTAAAATAAATATAGAAAATAATGATAATGTAAAACAGGAAATAATTTTCTCAAAGGGATTAAATGGTAAATGGAATCAGGAGGGTTCTCTATGTTTCAAGTGTTGAGCACTGAATTCTGACTGGTTTGATCTCAGGTCCTACTGTTCATGTGTGTCCTTAAGAAAGACACATGACCCCAAACTGCCCCCTGTGTATGGATCTTGGTACAGAATTTCCCTGTTCACTTACCATGTACATGAAAGTTAGAGTCATACTACTTGATGTTTTATAAGCTTCAAGGTTGAAGAAAAAGACTCTTGCAACCACAAACCAGTAATAACAGTTTTGTTTGTTTCCTCCCCACTTATTGAAAGAGTTTGAAGTGTGGTACAGTTAACTACTTATATTTTGCCAAAGGATTCATAGTCAAGAAGCATCAGGCACTGAAATGTGTATATCAATAGCCACCCCACCTAGGATGAAAAGCAAAGACTCCATGCACTACCCAGTTGTTAATTAATTATGAAATACATTTAAAACTACAGTTTTAAGGCAGAAATTTGGACTGTAACTGTTTTTTGTTGGTGGTGTTGTCGCAATTTGCACAGTATGAGTTCAAACTTTCAACTTTTTCCAGAAAGAAAAGTATGTTAATGAAATGACAGCAGAATCCAGGTTTTTCACTGAGTGAGCAGCAAAATAGAGCCGATTTTTTTTTCCACCTTGTGGAGTGCCAGTGTGATTTAAAGCTGCTGACAGCACCAGACGCTTACTCTGCACCAGGCTTCTACTGTCTGTCCTCCTCTACCATTTGTATCAATGGATATGGCCTGTCTGCTTGCCTGAGTGTCAATCATTACTTCTCTTCTGACCCTCTTTGCTCCTCTCCTCCTCCTCAAACTACAGCTCTGCCCCATCCTTCATGGGGCTTAAACAGTCATTCCTAAAATATCAAATTAATTTCAAATTGGTGAGCTCTAGTGTTTATTAAGCTTATTCAGTTCATTCTATCAGATAATTTCTTTCCCTTTTCCCCACAAATGTTTTCTTCATTTATTGAGTCTTATAGAAATCATCAGTTCCTCTTCAGTATTTGACCCAAGGCTGCTAATACTTGGATGGTTAAGTCAGCTGAGTTTATTTACAATGTTATGGCCTCCGGGGGCCTTTGGGGGCTTCTTGCCAAACCACAACTCATCTCATCACATGGGTACAAGAGTTCTATATAATCATTTTCATCATTTTAAGATAAGATGCGATAAGTTACTCCTTTATTCACCCCACAATGGGGGAATTCATACTCACAGCAGCAATGCAATAAAATGTATAGTGTAAAAGTTCCAAGAACACATAAATATAGTAATAACATAAGTGTCAACTAAAAAAGTACAAAAGACAGAGCTGCTGCAACAAGCTGCCACTGAGTGGTGCTTAGAAAAGTAGAAGTAGAAATTAATCAATTTATTAATTAATTATGAAAGTCCATCAGAGAGGACAGCTTGTCCATAATTCTGTAGTCAGCCTCCACCTCCACAGGGTCCAGGACTGAACTGGACTTCTTCACCAGTCAGTTTAGTCTCTCTCTCCTGTTTCCTGTTCGCTCACAGGAGGTGAAATCCTTCCAATGTGGCATTGTGTCCGATGTTAGCTCTGTTAACCATGTATCTGTGATGAGTATGATGCTACTCTGCCCTCTGGTATTCTCTTTAGTGCTGGGTTAGCACCGTAAGCTGGTCCATCTTATTGGAGACAGATCTTACATTCCCCATTGTGATGCAGGGAAGGACAGGTCCATGTTGTTACTACTAACTCACACAGCAGTACAGGCACATCTACCAACTCCTTCTCGTCAGCTAGGGCCTAGCACCAGTTAGCATTAACATGCTATGGGCTGCAAACAGCTTAATCCTCATATATAAACAATGCGACCATGGCTACACATAGTACCCATACAGGAACGGAAAAGGGAAAAACACGACTGCAAACATAACCAGTTTGGTGTTCATGACCAAAAAATGAGGAATAAAAAGTGATAGCCAGCATCAAATCTGAAGGTAATAAATGAGATGAGAAGAAAGAAAAGAAAAAGAGGGTAAAAAGAACAACAAAGGGCTACTGCAGCAAGCTACCACTGGAGCGGCACTTAGCAAAAAACAACAACAACAACAACAAAAAACTGTATTTCTGAAAATACAGGTTAAGATAGAGTCAAAGATAGATATTATAGTGAAATTGTTAAAAGTAAAGGTTCTGACTAAGAAAACAAGAAAAGACCAGAACACAAGATGCAGGTGATTGACCAGTTTTAAACCAGGGTTCAATGAACCCATTAAAGTGGACGTGCATTTGTGCAAAACAATTTCTCTAAGCCTCCCACCCTCCCACATACATTGAAAGAGAGAGAGAGAGAGAGAGAGAGAGAGAGAGAAAGGGAGGCCCAAAACAGTACCTGTGTGTAGAATAATCCTTCAGTGTAGTTAGAACCTGTGTCTACAGAGAGATCTAGCAGTTTTCTGCCTTCTTTTGTTTCAGGACTATTGTTGTGATGTTGATGTTGATGTTGATGTGTCCAGGGCTGAGATTTAATAGATACATATTCTGATAAACAGGGTGTAAAACTTTTTCAGCCCATTTGCATGAAATATCAATGACACACGAATTTAGAAAAAAAAATGCATCCATTTAACAGTCATTGCATTAATAAAGTACATCATAACTGACATCCAGCTCCTATGAAGAAGTGTTTTTCAGTTTGCTTTCAATCATCTGGTCTGGTTCCTCTTTTACTGGTATAAAAAAGCAATACAGACACAAGCAATGATGATGGTCCTATTTGTCTTTGTTGATCATGAATAGGCATCACTGTTTATTTTTAACTTGGCAAGAGCTATAATATTAAATGCAATTTGGCCTCTTTTAAAGTTTCATCACGCATATTATATAATTGTGTTGTAATTAATAAATTTATCTCAGTGTTTTTAACTCTTTCACGTATTCCATCACACGAGAACTTTATTTAAATAGCCCAAAATTACAGAACAGGAACCATCACAAAACTCGGTGCTCATTTGGCTCTACAGACAGTTCTTTCTCTGTTTCTCGTGATGTGTTGAGAATTTTGGAACTGTGGCAAGGAAAAGTTATTATCGAAGGCAGACACTCAGAGCAAAATCTGGGTGACAACTTTTGGGATTGAAAAAAAAAAAATGAATAGCTTTGTTGAGAAGGTGTTTTTTTGGGGGCCATATTTAGTCAAAATTTGAGGTAAGAAGTCAATATTCTAAAGCAAATACTCAAAATCTTAATACGAAGTAGAAACTGTGAGATTATCATAATTATGAAATAAAAAGTCAAATTTATAAGATAATAAGTCAACATTGTGAGATGGTCGTCTAAATTTCAAGATAGAATTAGAAATCATGAGCTTACAAGTCTGAATTTTGGGATCAAAAGCTGAAGGTTAAGGGTAAAAAGTAAAAATTAACAAGCAGAAAGCCAGAATTAAAAAAAAAAGAAAGTCAAAATTGTGAGATAATCCTTATTATGAGACAAAAAGTCAAAATTTTGAGACAAAAAGTCGAAAACATGGAATTAGGAGTCAAAATTTCATTGAAATTATTGAATGTTGAGATAAAAATACTAAAATATGGGATTATGAGTTAAAATTTTATTCAAATTGTTGTAATTTTGAGCTAAAAAGATGTAAATATGAGGCAAAATGTCAAACTTTTGACTTTTTATTTCACAGATTTGATTGTTGTCTTTTCGAATTTCAACTTAATTTGGGCGAAGATATTCACAACAAAGCCTGTCTTTAATTATTATTGATTTAAATGGTGGAAATGGGCTTTTATAGAAACCAGATAGCTGGTTGGGAAGTTGACAGAGAGTAGGGTGAAAAAGAAAGAAGGAATGAGAGGCAAACCGACAGAAATAAACATTTGACCTATTGTGGTAATTGCCATTACAATAAATAAAAAAATAATAATTACAAAAAAAACCTAGATAGTATCTCATAGAAACAGGAAAATTAAAAATAAATAAAAACCCTGTTTTTTTGAGAAACTATTTTGTAAAGACGGGGAAAAAAATCTGTTTACGAGGTAGTGTTTCATAAAAACAGTAGAATCAAAAAAATAAAAATATATTTTTTTTATTAAATACTGTTTCGTAAAAACAGGGGTTTTTTATTTCAAGTGAATACAATACGTCACCATAACATTCACATAAATTAAAAAAAAAAACAAAAAACAAAAAAACAAAAAACTTCTTCCCTACCTAAAGGAGCGCGAGCGCCCTGCTCTCGGCACTTTCCGGCTCTTTCCGCTCATGTTGATCCGGGCTCGTCACCGCCTCTCCTCCCAGACTGCTTTATGTCTGGCAGCAGAGACCATGCGCGGACGCCATATTATTAGTGAGCACCCCTCCCATTCAGCTCCGTCACAGCACAGAGCCACAGCGGCGGTGCAGGAGACTACAGACTGAACAAGGCTGGGGAGGACCAGTGATACAGCAAAACCAGCCGGGACCAAAAGCAGGACTCTCTCTAATGGATTAAACCTTTGTGCGCAGCCTTAAAATCAGACTCGCTTTTACACCTTTGGACACTGGATACCAGGTTGCTTGTTTTCATTTCTTTTCCTCTGAGCCAGTCTGAGCAGCTAAAAGGACTCATCACTGTCTGTGTGTAGTTAGCCGGTGATGGAGACTGGCAGCTAGCTAGCTGACGTTACTCCTCCTCCTCTCTTCAGCTAGCATCTCATATAACGCTAACTTACACAGCAGTTTTTACTGCATTTACGACAAGTAGCCATTACATCAGCAAAAAAGCCTGGAGATAAAAAAAAACCGCTTCTACTTTACAGAGACATTGAAGAATAGCACTACAAGTTAGCTGGTGAAATACAACAGGCATCAGCTGACGATAACTCGCTAACAACAGTGAGCGGCTACTAGCTTCTTTTTCTGCCTCGCCAACTGTCACAGGAAAACACTGAGTCGTATATGAGGCTGCAAACGCTGGCATACCTGCCTAAAGATTCCCAGCATCCTGCACTTGGAGGATATATTTATTTTTGATCGTGCTGTCGTTTGGCCGTAGTTTAGTCAAGACGGCGCCGTTAACGAACTGCAAGCTTATTGCATACTGTCAGAGACCAACTACCCCCCGGACTCTCGCAAAATGCATCATCCGGACCCTGCAGCAGCAGCAGCAGCAGCAGCAGACTCTGGCAGTGTTAGAAAGATGGCGCACCCGGCTGTCTTTCACAGAAGGGGTAGCAACACAAGCAGCGGGAGCGGCTCCACGTTGTCCACGCCGGCAGATCAGGTGGTCAATAACAGCCACGTCCCCGCTGATGATTATCAACACTCCCTGTTGATCCAGTGCCAACCTCCTGCTGGTTCATCCTCCCCAGGTCCTCATCACATTCCACCCCACAGTCTGAATCTGCTCGCCCAGCCCCAGGCCACACAGTCAGCAGGATCTCAGATAAAAAAGAAGAGTGGTTTTCAGATCACAAGTGTGACTCCGGCTCAGATCTCTGTGAGTACTAACAACAGTATCGCAGAGGATACAGAGAGCTATGACGACCTGGATGAGTCCCACACTGAGGATCTGTCTTCTTCTGAAATCCTGGATGTTTCCCTCTCCAGGGCGAATGATGTAGTGGGTGCAGAGAGGAGCTCTTCAGAAGAGACGCTGAATAATTTCCATGAAGCAGAGACCCCTGGAGCTGTCTCCCCCAACCAGCCTTCACAACCTCACGCCCTGAGTCAAGCTCAACACCAAAGTGGGGCTATGGTCAACGGGACTGTGCATCACCACCATCAACATCCTCATCATTCCAACCACACTCATGGTTATGCGCTTTCATCTGGACCTGGGAGCACTACATCTGCACTCACATCTGGAGCTTTACCTTGTGTTACCCAGAAAATGCCTTCAAACATGGTGGTCCCTAAAGAGAATGTTTCACAGGCTATGCCTCCAAGTATTGTTGCTCAGTCTGCTGGGATTGTGGCCCCAGGATCTGTCCCTGGAATGCACAACTCTGCTACAGGCACTACAGTTAGCATAGTTAATCCCCAGACCAGCAGTGTTAGTAATGTGAATATGGTGAGCTCTGCCAACGTGCCTGTGAAAGGGGGGATCAGCATGAGTGCTAGCAGTAGCAGTGGTGGCTTTCCTCTCAATGTGATAAGCAGCAGTGGGGGAAGTGGAGGTGGTGCTGTTGCAGCTGGGGGTAACCTCATTACCACTAATGTCAGTGTTATCCAGCAACAGCAAAACGTCAACTCAAACATCTCCATGACGACTACAACAACTGCTGCTGCTGCTGTCAGTGCCTCTGGAGGGTTTGGACTCCAAGGTCGAGTTGCATCTGCTGTGAATGCCCCTGTTACAGCTGTGGCCCCCACTCCTTTACCATCCACTCCTGCCCAGCCCGCCCCACCTACAACTCCCGCGGTGGTGACCACCAGTTCTCGCTTCAGGGTGGTGAAGCTGGACTCTAGCTCTGAGCCTTTTAAGAAGGGGCGGTGGACATGCACTGAATTCTACGACAAGGAGACCCCACCCTCTGCTCCCAGCTCCTCTGCATCTGATACTGGGTCTCTCAGCATGCGCCAGTTTGTCTCTGAGAGCTTTACTGGGGCCTCTGAGAGGGAAAGCACAAGTGGTAGCTCTGTGAGTAGCACTATGAGTACGTTGAGCCATTATACTGAGAGTGTGTGCAGTGGAGAAGGTGGGGTACCCCAAAATACCCAGGACTTTGGCTCCCCTCCCCAGGGTTTTCAAGGAATCTTACCCAGTGGCTTAAACATTGGAGGGTCTCAAACCCAACCTCACATACACCCCCAGGATATTACCCATTCACATGTTAAGACTACTGTTGCCCCCTTAGGTCCCACTAACCATCCTGTCCCAGGCCACCAGACCACACTTGGACTTTCTGGACCGGCTGTGCACCAGCAGCAGCTCACCTACGCCCAGGCTGTCGCAAATCAATCCACAGGATCCACACACAGCCTCGTCGGTGCCCAGAAGATGGGCTACGCCTCCATGACGCAGCAGGTGGCTGGTCCCTCACAAACAGTGAGGCCGACTGAGTACACCCAGGTTCACCAAGGTGTCCCCCAAACTGCCGGACCCCATTCACTGCCCAACCAGGCTGGATCAGCTAGCTCTGGCCCAGCCAATGGAGCAGGCCAGATGATCGGGGGCCTACAACAATCACAGGCACTCATTCCGCCCTCCTCTCATCAGAACACCAACTCCACTATGCCATCACCGGTTGGAGCACCTGGTCTTGCCCAACAGCCTCAAAGCCACCCCAGCCACCTGGACTGTCAGCCACAGAAGCTGCAGTCAACACAAAACCAAAACCAAGGCCTGGGCACCCAGCTGCCTACAACAGTCCACCAGAGCCAAGTGTCTGCACAAAGTGATCCCCACAGCACCGGGAACGGCAGCAGGATGCCCCACCAAGGTGTTCCTCTCAGCCAGCCATCTTTCGTCAGCTTGTCCCAGGACCACAACAGCGCACAGGCCCTGGCTCACGCTGCGCAGGCTAGCGCTCTGTATGCTAGTCTGCCCACCTTCACTACCACTCAGCTGCAGGATGCTCAGCGCTTGCTCCTCCAGCACCAGTCAGCTTTGTTGGGGCTGCCCAAGCTGTCTGGAGGGGAAGGTGGATCTGGATTGATCAGCGGCCAGAGTCAAGAAATGGAGGGCAACGCCGCCACTGTCAGTGCCTTAACTGCATCGGCTGGTCTCAAGGCTGTAGACGGGGAGGAGGATGGGTAAGAGATTTTTGTTTATTTTGCTTCCATGTGTTCACTTTATTTGCCATTTTGGTGTAGCGCTGAACGATTTGCAAAAAAAATCAATTGCAATTATTTTTCCATATTGCAATTTGTGGTGCCATTATTTCAAGGTTCCCCATCTTCACAGTTGGTGGTATCAATTGCTATAAGGGGATTATTTTTTTTTTGTAAGTCTCATTTTGAATAGAGAAAACACAAATATATGAAAGAGAAAGTGGGATATCTGAAAAAAATCCACAAAGAAAACTGCATCTCCAAAATTAGAATATGATGAGAAAGGTCATTATTTTTGGTCACTCCTTTCAGAAAGTGAAACACATGTTATTTGGACTAATTATACATAGAGTGAATTATCTCAAGTCTTTACTTCTTACAATGTTTATGATTAGAGTTGCAAATAATAAAAAACAAAACTTTAGTGTCTAAGAAAATTAGAATATTACATAAGCTCAATAAAAAGGGATATTTTTAACTGAAAAGTTTTTCCTCTAAATGACAATTTTCCAAGTTTTCTCCCGATTTTTTTCCATTTTCCCCATTTTTCCCACCTTTAATCTGTTTGCATTGCTACTTCTTGATGTTTTTGCTATTTTTAATCACTTAAATTGTTTCTCTTGCAAAGGTAGTTTTCAACAGTGTCTCTTTGGTTGAGCAGGGTTGAGTAATACTAATGTAGAGCATAAAACATATGCTGCATGAAAAAAATTGTCTGGTATTCTGACACATTTTGGGTTAAAAAATTATTGCGATTTAATCTAATTTGTGATCACTTGCCCAGCCCGTTGTTGGAGTTGTTTTGACATTAAGTTTGAAGACAGACAATTGAAAAGCCATTCATCACGAGTCTGAGAAAATTCTACAGAAGATTACTCCCATAAAATAAGTTTTTGTCTTTAACTCAGTGTTCACAGTCTGTTTGGGCAGGGGGATTTCACTGGTCACTGTGGTAGCTGTGTGTGTATGTCTCTGTGTGTGTGGGGTGTTATTGTTTTCCTAGATCCCCATTCAACAGTGGACAGGCTGCCATCGTCTGTTTACCCTCTGTCAGTGAGACACGGCGCAGGGCTCAGCTGGATGTGACGTCTCTTGTCTTTTTAAGTGACTGCAGTGAATCAACACTTTACCTAGCCAGACTCCTTGCCTGAATCCTGACTGGCACATTTTCTGCCAGGAGCACAGTTTTTTGTAGACATCCTCAGCACCTTTGTCGTCAAAAAGCAAGAACCTAAATAGAGGTGTTCCAACGATAAATTAATAATTAACAGAAACAGAGCTGCATATTTTTTTCACTTGTAGTCATTAATCAGGGCTAAAAAATAACGTTTTTGCCTGTGATTGAAGTTGAGAAAGGACTCATTCGATTTTCTCAAACCTTTTTACTCCAGTCACTACACACTGCCTAAGGTTTATGCCTCATGTCTTCCTAATAATGAGTTTCAAAAACGTATTTTAAGGAATCCAGAGATTCATAATCACCTCCCTGCTACAGGCACTTTCTGAAATTTAGTCAGTCTGACAAATTTTAACCCCTTTCCTGGCCTCTAGACATTTCATTTCCACTCCAGTCTTAAGATTGTTTTGCATACCTGTGTGATTAAAATATAAACCTAATAATTTAACTACAGGATCCGTTTTGATCACTGTGAATGAAAGAGGGAATGTGGATGTAATGATATTAGTTTTGTGTCCGGTAAGACGGATAAAAAAGATGGCAACTGTTATCACATGACATTGAACTCTGAGGAATGTGAATTCTGTGGGGATAAGGTGGATTATTGTCTTTGATGATAAGTAGCATTCAAGTGAAACCAAAGACCTTGTTATAAATGAGGAGGTTGTCACAGAGAATTAGAGCGACGGTTCATTTCTCTCCGGTTTACCTGCTGTCCCACTGCTTGAAAGGCTCTATTAAAGTTTTTGTTGTATCTTTTATCTACATCTATATAACTAAAATGAATACTAATGTTTTGTCATAGGATGGGTGAGTGTAAGCCTATTTTGTTGCAGAATATCATTGTTTCTTCCCTTTATCAGAATATCTTCATCGTACCTTTTGACTTTCAACAAGCAGTTTTTCATGATAAAATTATTTCTATTTAATATGAGGTAAGTTGCTGATATTCAAGTTGAAGGTTGAAGACCTATCTTTGTTCAAGTCTGCCAGAAAATACTCTGACATTTTGCATTCTATAATGCAATTTTTTGGAGTATTTTATTTGCTTTTCATCAATACAGCCCTTAAATTTCAAGTTTTAATAACGTGTTTTGATTTATATTTTTACGACTTCAATAAATTGCGCAGAAGTGTAAAATATTTTTTTTAAAGTTATTTTTAATATAATTTTTAAGTTTTAAAATAATTAGCATTTTGAGGTTTAGTCAATTTTGTCACCTGTTAAACAAAAAAAAAAAAGATAGCAGTACAAAATTTTCAAAAAACATCATGAACATCAAAACAAGCTACTTAAAAGCATCCATTCAGATTTCTAATTGTGCCAGATATTGATGAACAAGTAATTTATTTATTAAACCACGGTCTTTCCATTAAAAAGTAGGTTTGGGAATAAAAGAAAATTGTTATACTGATTTGAAATTTCAGAATAGAGTAACAAATGACAACATAATGAGGTTATTTCAGCGTCATTAGTGCTGAAAATAAAAAAACCCTCTGAGATTTAGTGAATGAGTCCAATGCTAGTGTAACTTCCTAGATTTTATATGCAAAAATATATGCATCAATGTATATTGTCTAGTTGCAAATTTATTACCAATTAAGAATCAATATGCAAATCAGAGGAGCTGTTTGAATTACTTGCTAGCCCAAATTGTTGAGGAGTTTAATGAGTGGTGTAACGAATTACTTTTGAAATGCAGTAATAATATTACAGTTACTCACCCAAAAAATGACTAGTTACTTGTTACTTCCCTAATGTTGTTATTGATGGTTTGAATGCAGCAATCCACAGATTAATTTCATCATGTTTACCAGCCAAGCAGTGAGGGCGCTCCAGTCGTGGTTGCCAGATTTGCGGTTTTCCAGCAGAATCCAGCGTCTTTTAGGCTCCGCCGCAGGTCGTTTTCTTGGCTGATGGGCTTGTTTTTACCATTGTTGTCATACATAACTGGCAACCTAAGCTAGCTCGAAAGATGGAGCAGTATGTGTTTAGGTTTAACAGCTGGAAATACGCCTGCTACTCAAGTTTTTGTGGAGGAGAAAGATGACAGGATCATTTCAGATGCAAGTTACATCCGTTTACTGTGTCTCTTTCGTATTAGGACGACTTTGACTGGATTTAAAAAAAACTTGGGCTCTCGTTCTCATGTGTGTATTTCATGTAGCCTGTAACTTTGATGGATTTATGGACTTCAGAAAAATAACGCACCTGCACCCGCACCCCAATTTAATTCCTGACAAAAAAAAGAACACAGGTCTAAGAAAGCAGGTGAAAATCAGTTAAAAACGTTATTCGGGTTATGACAGCAAAATGTCAAAATATCATCAAAGTTGTGCACTGAAGAAGCAGTAAACAGCATCAGCATCCTCTCTTTTTCCCTCTCTTATCAAAGGACACAATTACCAAGTTGATGTGTAAATAAAAGTAATATAATAAGTAATGTAATATATTACTTTTGGCAGGGGGTAATAAGTAAAATAATAATGTTGCTTTTAAAAAGAGTAACGAGTAATAGGTAATTTACTACTTTTTTCAGTAATGGGCCCAACACTGGTCACCGGTGACCCACAATTTAAAGGTTCTAATGGAGTCAAAAGCATAGTCTTAATACACCGGCCTCTTTCTCACTGGTAACATATTCTGCATGTGAAAACAAAGATTGTACATGACCTAATTTCCTAAATTCTTCTGATGAATTCAGATTTTTGTAGTATGTTAATTTGAAATAATTCAGTCGGATATGAAAATGTCATTAGTTGTGCTGGTCTACTACAAACTAACTGTGACCTACATCTTTGACCTAGTTTTCATTCACTAATTATATGTTCATTTGCGAGTGCACAGCTCTAATTTTTATACATGCTGCATATTTATTGCAGCATTTTTAAAGAAGCACAGGGATGGGTGTGAAAACATCAAAGCACTGGATTTCTAGAGTGCCAGTTGTGGATTTCTTGTTTTGGGGTTTGACTCCTCAGACTCTGACCCTGATTTGACCCCGGCTAAGTTTTCTTGAGGTTGGTGTTGAATGATGCAAAACCTCATGCATCAAAAAGTCTTGCACCTCCCTCACTTTTTACTCCTCTCGTCTCCATCAGAAAATGCAGTGTCTTCATATTCCTCTAAGTAAGAGCTCTGAAGTATAGCTGCTGTTGTAGACCCCCCACCCCCCAACCACAGGCAGCTGAGCAGCTTCTCTGTCCACTCAACCTGCTCCCATCCTCAACGTGAAGTCAATCTTTGCTGGCTCTTCTTAGTCCTAGACATGGGAAAACCTTCTTTCTTGACTTTTCTAATGTCAAGCAGCTTTTTCTATAGTTTTTTTGGTATCAACATAGAGATAATGTATTTAAATGGGCCCATGCTGTCCTGCTTTGGTCTTCACACCACAATGACTCCTTGTTTATGGATGTTGACGTGAACTGAATGTTTTTTTTCTATTTTTACAGCTAAGACCATAGACTGTATAATGAGTGGATGTAACCACGTTCGGCTCAAACTGAAGCCTCCAGCAGATGCCCCGCCCCCTGGTGTCTGGCTGCAGTATAGGTCATAAGCCCCGCCTCCCCATGTATTCCAGATATGAGCCGGGAAAACTTTAAAAAATTACGATACCTCGTAGAAACGTTTCTCCCGTTCTTACTCTAAGGTAGTATGACAATGTCATTTGGCTGCATGGTGTTCAAGTGTTTTTTTTTCTGAGAAGTTAGTTTTTCATTAGTTATTGGACGTTAAAAACCGCGATATGAGTTTCGTTTAACGATAGTTGACAGCTGCCGTTCATGAGTAGTTTTTATCGGGGATATAAGAAACTTCGGGAAAGAGCCAAAAGGAGACTTAACCCACAATGCACAATGTCGGCTCAAGAAACAGGTTTTTTGGCTTCAAAATCATAGAATGTTGACAGGTGGAGCCACGCTGTCCACTCTATATACAGTCAATGGCTAAGACACATTTAGAAGCTCATCTGAAAGCACTTCTGGCAGTTTTACAATTATAAACCTGTTTTGACAAAGAATTTGCTTTTGATTCTCATTTCAACTCATAACTGATTTTTTTTCAGTTGGTAGGTTCAATCAAAAATCAGTTTTCTAAAATAGATTAACAGGTTATCACATGAAAAAAATCATATTTATTATGATGAATCTACTGTACCTGCTCCCTTTTGAGACTCTAGTTTTTAGTTTGTACAGTGCATAAGAAAAATACTGACTCTGCGTCACTTCTGCCACATTTTGTTATGTTACAATCTCATTCCAAAATGGGATACATTTATTTTTTCCTTGAAAGTCTACACACAACTCCCTATAAAGATAATGGGAAAAGTTTTTTGATTTTTTTTCTCCAAATTTACTTGTAATAAAAAACAAAGAAATCACAAGTACTGTTAATCGACTATTCTTTCATTACGTAGCTCCATTAGATTCTCTTTTGTAGTGATTTCAAAACACCCTTTTTAAACATTTTACCTGTTGGTTAAAAATTATTTTGATTATGGAAGTTCAAACATTCTGACTTGATTTTCATTTTTTTCTAACCACATGCACAGAAATGATCCAACTTTTGTTTGAATACATCCTTTTTGTGAATTAAAATCTAACTTAACTGAATTTGTTGGTGAACTTTGAAACACTGTCCAAAACTGCTTGATTTCAACTGGAGTATTCAAATATGGTATTTTCTTCGATAGAAAAACCACTAGCTGAAATCTAAGCTCCTTTTAAACCTCATCTTTATTACCTAGCAAAGTTTCCAATCTTCTACCAGTCCATTTTTTTCTGAATCCGTGTGATTGTGGCCTCAGTTTTCTGTTCTTAGATGAGAGAAGTTGCACCCAGGTGGTTTTCTCCTGCTGTAACCCACCTGCTCCAGAGTTGGTCGTGTTGTGTGTTGGTTGTAACAAGTGGTTAAACCATTCTTGCCTTTTAGCTCTGACCTCTGGCATCACTGCTCACTGGATATTTTCTCAATTGTGGACCATTTTCTGTAAATACTAGAGATGATTGTGCATGAAAATCCCAGAAGATCAGCAGTTTCTGAAATAGAAGCTCGACTGGTACAAACAACCACGCTGTCCTCAAATTAACTTCAGTGGCCTTTCTTAACAAAAGTCCAAAAATAAGCAAAATACAACTTTATTAACACATTTCTGATGCTGTTTGAATTTCAACAGACCATCTTGACCGTGTCTGCACGCATAAATTAGTGCCATGCGAATGGCTGATTAAGTGTTTGCATTAATGAGCAGTTGAACAGGTGTGGGTCTTAAAGTGGCAGCAGAGTGTAAACCTACTTTTTCCACACAGATAATCAACAGGGATTGAATTAAATTGATAACAGCTACTGGATCAGTCAAATCCTATCATCTCCCAAACCCAGTCATGACTGAAACAGGCTTGTTTGAAAGAATCTTACAAAGAGTTTTAGTGTATGTTTTTCCCTGGCTTAGGCCAATCAACGACCAGTGAGGATGTGTTGCTGTTAACCCTATAAAGCCAGACGTATCATATTTGATACATGAGATCAAAATGATAAACTGTTTCTTTGAAAACCTGTGAAAAATATTTTTAAAACATATTCTACCACCTTGAGGATTGTCATATCACTACAGTGGATTGAACTTGTAATTTGGCCCTTTTCAAAATGTCTGCTCTTATGAAATCATCCACTCACATGTTTTCAGGAAAATTATTGCTTTATTTTCAAGAAGTTGCAGCAAGAATAACATCAAAATAGTTATTTTAAAAAAGAAAAAAATGTGTTTTCTGCATGAAATAAATGCATATTTACTAAAAAACTTAAGTAAAATAGATAAAATAGTACGCAAAATTGCCCAGTATGTCAAATTTGATGAGAGAAATATATCATGAATGAAATGATAGAGCAATGCTTTTTGTGGATTTTGTTGAAAGGGTTAGTAAACATCTCAGCTCCAAAATATTTGAATTTTCGGACTATTTTTTGATAGGTCAGGCTCTACAGGGTTAAAGTTGAGGCAGGCCGATTCTTTCGCCATACCAGACCGACCGCATCATTTTACCCCTTTTTGCCAGTGTAAGAATGAATTTGAGATGAATGAGCTCTTTTTTTTTTGCTTTCTTTTTTGGATGCAACCTTGGTGTGTATATGTGTGTGGGTTCAAATGTGTGAAGGCTCAAGGGAATGTGGGCTGGTTGGCAGCTCAATGACTCTCTCTAATGCAGTCTGTTTTCAATGTAATCTTTCCCCTGGCAGGGAGAGGAGCCAGTGTGTGTCATGCCCAGTGCTCATTGTGATGAGATCAACAAGATCCCCAAAATTAACAAAACACTGAGGAAGTGACCTAAGCTGACCCAACCCAACTTAGTAAAGGGCCACTGAAGCTTGTTTTGACCACTGAGGAAACAGTGAACTGGACCAGATGGAGCCAGACTAAACATAACTTTGCAGCACTTACACATTTGGAGCCACTGTTTGGTTCAATTATCCTTATTAAGTTTGCGATTTTGATTTTTAACAATGTGAGCATCAGTTTGATGTTGGTTGTTTCAGTCCAGGTTTATTCTGTTGAATAATGTTGTTACTAGAAATGTTGGCATGTTGTGATCCTTATTATTACAATTTTTGGATTGCCAAATTACAGTTATTTCCTCTCTTTTCTCTAGTATTTGTGTATTATGCTTCATTCATTTCTGACTCCTTTGAAAATTCCAGCTTGCTGACTCAAATTTGGGTATAAAAACATGAATCTGGTTTGAAACTCCTGACTTGTTCAAAATGGTGAAGCAAACGTAACTCACTGAGAAAGAAAACGTTAAAATTTCACCCTTGCTTTTCCCTGCAGGAGAAGCTCAGTGTTGAAATGCTGAGCCCTATTTCAACATTAGGCCCTTTCTCGCAGGAAAGGCTTTATATTGCGGAAGATTAAGTTTGATAAAGTTGAATATCAATATTACCCGTTTAGGTTTTTAAATTGAACTGTCACATGGCAGGGATTTTACTTTCTTTCCTCCTTTAAACATGACTATTTCAGAAGCAAAACTTTACAGCTATTCCTTTGAAAGAATATTGTGATAAAAACACTCAAGATTATAATGCAACATCAACAAACACACCTAAGAGCAGGTGACTAACAGTGGCAAAGAGGTGTGACTCTTTCACTACAGTCTTTCCTTCACTTTTTTTTTCATCTTGCTTGTCCTGGCTAAGTGAACAGTCTCTGCTCTCCAGAGTTTTTGAAGGACACAGAGGTTTGAGGAGGGTGTTCTGAACTTGTAGCCAACAAAAATACATGTGAAAATTTGTAGACATTACTCTTATACCCCCATATAAATCAAACTCAGTGTGATGAGACATTTTACAGCTGTGACAGAGGCGTTTGAAGAACAGAGGATTGCAGTATTCTTCCACATAGGAGATGAGTTTAACTAAATGTCAGAAGAGTCGTACTTCCTCCTATGCTGTCTGAAATATTTGTAGTGAATCTGCCAAAAAAATCAAACCAAAAATGATGTGCTTTATCGTATTCATACATGTAAATGGTGCCAGCTCCAAGTTGGAACTATTTTCCTTTCCTTACGTGCACAATTAGCAGAGCTACAGTCGATACTGTCTATTTGATGTCTTAAAAACTCAACTTGAAACAAAATTCACTAAAGGCTCCGTAGAGAAAGGTGTTCAACTTTTTACTTTAACAAGGAGGAAAAATAGTGAGTAAAAACTAGGGCTGAATGATTTGCTAAAATAATCTCCTCGTGATTATTATTTCCTAAAGTGTAATAGTGATTTTTTTGTGTGATTATTCAGTTTCCCATCTTTTATGTTTTTCAACAGACAACTTGTAGGACATGAACAGTTACATTAATTACTACTACGACCACTACTTGTGACTGCTTTTTGTCCATTTTACTCACTTTTCACTCTTTTTTTGTCCCTTTTGGACCATTTCTTTTATACGTTCTGATGATTTTCATGGTTTACTCCCAATTTTCTTGCCAATTTTTTATGTTTTTGCCCATTTTTGACACTTTTCATTCTATTTTTGCCACTCTTGAACCATTTTTTGCAAAAAACTGACTACTTCAAAAGTGCAACCCCAACTTACTTGCCATTTTTGTTGACTTCAGCCATTTTTACCACTTTTCACGGTTTTGTGCCTTTTTCCATCATTTTGCTACTTTCTAAAATTGTTTGAAGTCTCCTTCAAAACTTTTTGGCTAAGTTTTGTAGCTTTTGGGCCATTTTAGTCACTTTCCACTCTGTTTTTTGCCACTTTAGGAAAAAAATTAGCTACTTTTTGAGTATTTCCAGGTTTTATCACAATTTGAATACTAATTTTTGTTGCTTTTGTGGCAATTTTTACTCCCTCAGACTAAATTTTATTGCTACTCTTTGCTGTTTTTGCCACTTTTTACCACTTTGATTGTTTCTGGTTGTAAAGGTAGTCTCCAACAGTTTGTCTCTTTGGTTGTGCAGGGTTGAGTGACACCTGGTGTAGAGCAGAAAACATCTACTGCAAAAAATGTAGCTGATATTTTGACACATTTCAGGTTGTAGAAAATATTGCAGTGCCCGCGGTTATAGTTTTGCAACAGGCCATATTGTGATTTACTCTAATTAACCCAATTAATTGCCTGGCACTTGTTAAAAGTCTAAAAAGATTACAGAGAACGTTGTTGCTTTTAATGACCAGCCCACCTCTGTGTTTTTTCCCTGGGAGACATCATTTTCTGCTGTTTGCCTGTCACACTGTCACTCTCATTCACAAAAATTTCTGTTCAGTGCAACACTATGGTCGCAACAATGAGCTGTTGCCTTGTTATGAAAATCTTAGATTTTTCCCCAGTTGCACATCAGTGTTGTTTAAAAAATGTTCACTAAAAGCAAAGAGCATTTGTTATTTGTTATTTGTTATGCTGCTGACACCTCCCCTGTTCCCATTCCCACATAGACCAAGCCAGAGAACACCAGAACATGGCAGACCAAACGTGCTGCAGGAGAGGGAGAGGGAGGGAGGTCTCACCACATACCCCTGAATGTTTGCTGTCTTCTTTAGCCAAGTGATGAAAGCATGACTGGCAGAATGGAAATAAATAAGAATGCTCACAGACCCCTCACCAATAGGCATGCAGGTTTATGTATCACCAAGTGTGTTTGTTTCTGGCTCATTTTAATGCTTTGTGCAGACAGGTCATTGATTTCATTAGTCCCTGCCCCCCCCCCCCCTCCTTCTGATGGGCTCCATCAATAAACAGGATTGTTTCACTTAAGAGTGCGGTGGGAAAGCTAATGGCTTGTAATGGATGATAATGGATAATGTTTTCAGTCTGCCTTTTATCTGTGAGAATATTGCCCAGCTACCCCATTAACACACACAACACACACACACACACACACACACTCAGTGCATCCGGAAAATATTCACAGTGCTTCATTTTTTCCACATTTGTTATGTTTCAGCCTCATTCCAAAATAGAATAAATTCATTTTGTTCCTCAAAATTCTGTGATGACATGAAATAAATAATTGATTTGTTGTGTCGCTACGATAAATCAACAAGACTTCAACAGTTTAAAAACCTGCACAGGAGAAATTTTGTTGAGAGATCAACTCTTCCACTCCATCCTGAAATAAAAGCTTGGATCGCCCTGAAAAGAGAATGGAAAAACTGATGGAGAAACATGGCTGAAACAAAAACATTTAAACACTTACAGCCTGAATTGATTTACAACTATACTAAAAAAATGTTTTTGAGCATTTTTGCACTCTTGCAGAAACTAAATTGGGTGGAGATTGTAAATTTGAGTACATCACACATAATAGATGTAAATAGGTTATAATATAGATATAATTAATCAGTTTACCTTCGGACAGATATATTGCGACATTGTGCATTTAACCCT
Organism: Thalassoma bifasciatum; assembly: GCA_008086565.1. Taxonomy (NCBI): domain Eukaryota; kingdom Metazoa; phylum Chordata; class Actinopteri; order Labriformes; family Labridae; genus Thalassoma; species Thalassoma bifasciatum. The sequence continues at coordinate 160,481 of RPOG01000633.1, forward strand.
GTAAAGCCTGACCCATCAAAAATAGTCAAAAAATTCAAATTTTTGGAACCGAGGTGTTTATTGATAATTAATTAATTAATTTAATTATTAATTTAATTAATTGCTTTAACATTTCATTCATGATATATTTCTTGTATCACAGTTGACACACTGGGCAATTTTGCATACGATTTTATTAAAGTTTTTATGTGAATATGCATTAATTTCATGCAGAAAACTCTTATTTGAATATATATATATATATATATATTTTTTTTTTTTTTTATTTATTTTTTTTTTTTTTCTCACTGCAACTTCTTGAAAATCAAGCAATAATTTTCCTGATAATATGTGAATGGATGATTTCATGAGAGCAGACATTTTCAAAAGGGCCAAAATACAACTTTAGCTGACTGTACTGATATGATGATCCTCAAGGTGTTAGGATATGTTTTTTTAAAGATTTTTTACAGGTTTATAAAAAAATATTTATTATTTTGATGAGATAGAGGTCTTTGAACTCATGTATCAAATATGATACGTTTGGCTTTATAGGCTTTATAGGATCCTTGGTATGTGTAGAATATGATTCAATAGGCATTAATGGAAAACAAAGGTCATTTCAGCTGCATCAAGACCTGATGTTGCAAATCAGATATGCTGCAAGTTTGCAACAACTGTCATTGAGAGATTAAGTTTGATGTTCATTCGACATTCAGTTAAACTCCATAAATAGTAGTACAAAAAAACATCATCCATCTTGTTTAGTGATGCTATCAAAAACTAAAAGTCTTGTCCTCTTGATATCAGGAAGAGCTGAAATCACAGACTACTAAAGGTGCTGTAAAATTCATCCTGCAGTTTGACTTGATTAAATCAATCAGTCAGTTAATTTTCAATTGTAAAGAACCAATTCACATTTATGTTTCCAATAAGAGACATTATGATGGAAAAAGATCCAGTCTTATCTTACAAGCGAGACAGGCTGTGTCTCATCTTGTGAACTTCCATAAGGACTCTTACTTGAAGTGCACTGTATAGTCTGTGCACTTACCAGAACAGTGGAAGTGTTGTCTCAAATCAAACACTGCAGCTTCACACTTACTGGAAATGACCACTGCATTTCAAAACTGATTTAGGTTGTGAAATTAGTTATAGGTCGCCTTTTCTTGGTTACAACCACTGTTTGATCGTTCCCCACCCCATCCTCTATGCAGCCAACATGGCAACCATTTAGTGTGAGAAGTGTCCGGCGCGCCACACTCAACTTTTGTGACTGTTTTAAATTCACGAGCTGAGAAATAAAGGTACACTGCGTTTTCCTATACTGTCAGTGTGAACCCACTTATGCACTCAAAATAGTGAGTGTAAGTACAGAAAATATGTCATTCTGGACACAGCCTCGGTCTTTTCTTATCTCGTCTTAATCTACCATGAGCAGAGCACTTTGTAGCATTCAGCATTTTACACTGGCAAGAAAAAACTTCTTTTAAACAGGCAGCCTGATGCTTTGACTGTGTTGTAGTTGAAAGGTTGGAAGTTGAGGGGAAAGAGGATGATGCAGAAAGAGGGAAGAGTACAGCGACCACTAACAGTATATTTGGACTTGGGAATGCAATACAGGTGATGGTAGAAGTGTGTGTACTGTCTGCAGGAACTTCAACTTAATGCTTATTCTGATCTCAGTCCTCAGATCTCATACTGGCATTAATGATTAAACAGTTCTGATAACAGGTGTAGAAATGAAAGAGTTGATTGTAGCAGCTGTAGTAGGACTGTTCTGAAATCAACATTAGTGTTTACGTCATAATGAGGGTGGAACTGCACGTCCACAGCAATGATCCAGGGACAAGGGAGCCGAGGGACTAATTATTTTGAAAACTCTGGAAACTACAGTCTGCACTCGTGACCCAGTCACAAAAAATGTTTTTCTCTGTCCCCAGTGTCTCTCTGTCTTGAAATGGGGGAAAATAGTTTAAGGTACGCTGCCCCTGCCGCTTAGAATCCAACACAGGAGAGTTAAGGTTTCCATGAGCTGGTCCCTCTGAATTTTTGAAAAGCAGAGTGAGGATGTCTAATGGAAGCAAAAGCCTGAAAACACTCACCTCAAAGGAAGAGCTGTTGTTAGTAACTTAAATGGTTCTTGGAGTTTTAAAAGGCAGACATGGAGAAGGCAAAGACAGGAGCTCTGTTTGCTTCTTCCCCAGAAGTCTAAGTTTTCTTATAACTACAAACTGTACCTAACCAGCTTTAAAAGCTTTATTGAGTTTTCCCTTGCTGGTCATTGTTAATTAGGGATGTCCCAGTCATCTGTTTTGGACCCAATAAGGATATTTTTTTTATATCGGGTATCTGCTGATCCAGAGTTCCAATGTCTTAGTCAAATGAGATCACAATTTTGTCTACAAAATTTTAAAAAAGTAAAATAAAACTAAGAGATGTCTTCAACTTATTGCATGTAATTATTACAGATAGCACTGATGTAAAACTCACATGTAATTCATTTATCACGCTCTGCTACATGAGATTCATGGAACTGGGGTGCATGTAATCCTGAGGGCTGAGGCAGTGCTGCTGTCAGTGCAGCTCTCATGAGATCTCAACCCAGTGTGCTGTGCCAGGGTATATGAAGAAGAAGAGTTCTTATGGCAACTGGCTGTTTTTATTTTTCATTTTAGAATTAAGGGTATTAATAACTAATCCACATTTGATTAAACGATTGTAAGAACATGCTCAAATACACTTTTTTGATTGTCTATCACATGGAACTAACAATGTAGTAGTTATTAACTTTAAGTTAAAAGCATGTTTCGGTCTGAATCAACTGGCTTTGAGGTGTTGTGAGGCTGTTTGTCACATCTCTATTCTAACCACCAACAATAACACAGACGACCCAAAGGTTGAGGACTTCACGCTCTTGAGATGTTGATGTCATGCTTGTGTATCTGCAGAGTAGCAACATCAGAGCAGCATGTTTTCTGACACTGGGTTGTATGAGCTGTTGCTTTTCAATGCTTTGTTATTCGCCTTGTTGTGCTTTAAAAAATATAATGAGTCTGAGGGGAAGAAGAACACAATTTTTTTTTTAAATTGAAAAAATATAAGTATTGTTCATGAGTAGTTGATGATCAATCATTCACATTTCAAACAATAATCATGGAGAATACTTCAAATTTGCATCCTTCTTTCAAATATTTCCACGCTGCTGACCTTTTGGCCGTGTTGTCCTTTGTGCTTATGTAACAGAGCTGTGTTTGGTATGTGTTTTTTTACAGTAAGTCCCCTGAGTTACTTTGGGTGCTGAGAGGTGGCTTTTGTTGTTGTAATGTAGTTTGCTGTGCACATGTCAACCGCAGCTAGAGCTCTACACTTGTGTTGTCTTATTTTCTCAGTGTGCATGTATTTCTGCTGCAGATTGTGCACCATGACAGCTGATGTCAACGATCAGGATAAGAGGATGGGCTCAAAGTGCCAATCCTTAACCAGTTCACAAATTCCCAGATCAACTCAGAGTTAACAGCTAACATAAGAGTGCTTAAAGTTTGCTTTGCCACCTGCACAAATTGCCCTTTTCCTCTTTCCAAAGTGGACCATCTTCAAATACATTGTGCATGCTCTGGAAATGTCTCCAGATATTACTTTTCATTGATACATGTCACTGTAGAAAGTTTATTCATTCCTACAAAAAAGGCAAAACGCAGGAGGAGGACAAACTCAGTGAGCCACTGTGTGTCTGCTCAGCCCGTGTGTGAACCACTGTCTCTCTGACTCTGGGCGCAGGCTGGAGGAGGGCAGCATGTTCACAGAGTTAATAAATATTCCTGTTATATAATATGTGGTCGTAGAGGGAAACTTCAACGATGGAATTTCTGTGCAGGAGTGCATTATCAAAAACTCTGACCTGATATAAGAAGAATCACTTGCAGGGAATACTGTAGATCAATATCAATAATAAACAGATATCAACATGATTAAGACTCTTTGCAAACCCATATAGTGTTATATATATATCCCAGGAATCAAAAATAGTGCAATATCATTTTTTTATGAGTATCATGCAGCCCTACTTATGTTGATTGAGTTTTTATAATTAAACTTGTGATTTTAATTTTGGGCTTGGGAGGCCTATTACTGTCCTTCCCCTAAACACGCAGGCAATGTGCTGAATCATGGCCGGCATTCCTGTGGCCAGAACACTGTCCACTCAGCTCCAGGAATCACACACACACACACACACACACACACACACACACACACACACACAGAGGGAATGCAGTTGATGACTTTGCTTAAGCTGTTAGCATTTCCATTTTTGTCATTGTTATTTTTTTATTGTCTGTGGATTTAACACAGCACATGATAGGAAAAGGGCCTGACAGCCAACACACTATTGTTTGTTTGGAAGTATGTATTTTATAAAGGTTTATTTAGAGAGAAACAAGACTGCCTATACTTTAGGGGTATGTAATAAGAAAATAATGAAAAAGTACCAATTAAACCTGATTTGGAAGCTGTGAAGTGCATTGAAGCTCAGAGGGGGCTTATACTAATATATGCATTTTTATCACAGTAGATTTCATATATCAGCAGCTGTGCTTGTTATTTTGGAAAAAGTACATTTTGGAAGAATTTTTAAAGTTAAAAGTGACAGGAGCTGATTTGGTCTATCTTGAGGTAATCAAACTTGTGTTATGATGAGCCCATCACTGAAGATTTCTGCTCAATAGTAAAACCAGTCCTCAGCTGACTGGTCTCCATAAGGTGTCACCTCGATAACTGTTTGTTTGCTTTGCTCAGGTCAATAACGTCGGACAGTTCCAGCCCTTCTGCTGGGCTGTAATGACGTGAGGGCTCCATCCAGCCTGTGTCTTTTCCCATAGGGTCCGATATTCATTCTTGCTTTGTGTGAGCTAATCCCCTTCTCTATGCTCTGTGGCTGAATGAGGAAGGCTGCCGGAGGGAGGGGGGGAAGCTTTTTTTTCCCTCTTCTTTTCCCTCAATAGTTCAGCCAGCTGGCTTTCTTCTCCTTAGGATGAATAAAAGAAGAACAGAATGCACTTCATCATATACACTGGGGCTGAACGATTTACAAAATATAATCTAATTGCCATCATAGTTTCCTATATTGCAATTGCGATTGTTTTTGTGAGATTATTTCTAGGTTCCCATCTTTTATGTTTTTCAACAAGCATATTGTAAGACATCAACAGTTACATTAATTATAGCACAAAACCCCACTACTTCTTCTTGTTGCTTTTTGTCCACTTTCCACTTCTTTTCTGCCTCTTTTGGGCCATTTGATTTTATACCTTTCCACTGTTTTCCAGGTTCACTCCCAGTTTTCTTGCCAATGCTTTTTTTTTTTTTGCCCACTTTTGACACTTCTCATTCTTTTTTGCCACTTGGACCATTTTTTTTTGCAACAAACTGACTATTTTCCCAACTTTCTTGCCATTTTTGTTGACTTTGACCATTTTTACCACCTTTCACTGTTTTGAGTCACTTTATCCACCATTTTGCTACTTTCTGATTTTTTTTTTGGTTTCCCCCAAAATTTGCTAATTTTTGGGTATTTCCAGGTTTTTTTTCCATACTAAATGCTAATTTTTGTTGCTTTTTTGGCAATTTTTATGACCTCAGACTAAGTTGAATTGCTACTCTTTCCTGTTTTGCCTCCTTTTACCCCTTAGATTGTTTCTTAACAGTTTGTCTCATTGGTTGAGCAGGGTTGGGTTACACTGGTGTAGAGCCGAAAACATCTGCTGCAAAAACTCTAGCTGAAATTTTGACACATTTCAGGTCATAAAAATATTGCATTGTCTGCAAGTAAAATTTTGCTATAGGACATATTGTGATTTAATCTAATTTGCACTTCATTGACCATCCCTAATATGGATATCTGGTAATTGACATCATTCATTGCCTTCTTTCCTTCTGATGTGTTAGATTTGCTAAAGAAAACCACCCACACAGTTGAAAAAGTAGCTATTGTAATAATTCTAAATCTAGTTGAGACTAAGATACAGGTGTGGATTTAGATGCAGCTCTCTGATTGATAACCCACTGCAAAAAAATATTGTTTTTTTGGCTGAAACGTTGCTTTGAAGCTGATTCTTGTAAACCAGACCTGAAGAGTTCCTATAAACCATAGTGGACGTGGTGAATGGTGCTGTACTGCTCCCTGTTGGTGGGGAACAGCTCAAATAAATCAGGCTTTAAATGATGAAGGTTCATTGTTCACTTATTCACTTTAAGGCTGTGAAAAAGAGGCTGAAAAGAGTCCTTCTTTCAGGCAAACTGGCCTTGATAAATAATGAGTGGCCATACAGATAACAATAACAACTCCACAGGTACATGGTCAAAAAGCTTTACTTAAAAAAAACTTATCATTGTGAGATTCCCCAAGTTCTGTCCAATTTATAACAACATTTTCAGATCTCACACCTGCTTGGAATCAAAACAGCTAATTTTGCTAATCATCTGATATTTCTAAATCATCTGTGATTCATAAGAATCATGTGAGAGTTGTCGAAGTCACGAAGCAGAATTTTCAAATAAAAAAAAATGCAACTGACTAATTGGAAGGCAACAAGAAATGTAAACAGTAGATATTTTATTGGGAACAATATGTCTGAGCATACAAGAAAAGCAACATAAAAGATATTTGGCCGATAAGGGACTTAAATCATTGGTCATAATCGTTTCAATAATGGTTAATGATGCAGAAATTTGGCCATAATAATTAGGTTTCCATTGGTTTGATTCTTAGGTCTATGATGTTGTAGTTGCAAACCAAAAACCCTCATGTAATATTCTAGATGTTGAATAAAATACATTGGGATGATTCGAGTGTAGTAGTACTGTGGTTGTTTTTCCGAAATAAAAAAAGAGAGGAAAAGAGAATGACATTAAAAAAATAAGCGTTCTGCTAAATGTCATTGTGGTTCCACTTATTTAGAAACAAGATATCCTTGGTGCTGCGAAATTACACCTCTTCTTAATGTGCCACTATTCAGCATGGAGCCACCTTGACTGCTGAGAAATCTTTTGTTTGAAAATGTTGTTTTAGCCTTTGCTTTTTTTGATAGAAAAGAGCTGTGATAGAACAGCTAAGGAGAGATGGAAAATGCAGGAAACCAAAGCAGCAAGGACTTTTGACCAGGTACATGAGTTTAACTAAACCTTTTTTGTTTTTAAATAAGACCCTTTGGATTTGATAACTGCCAAACTTACATATTTATTTCCCGGTTGCTTTTTAGCATTTAAGGTGCAGTGACTGATAATAAGATGAATATTTTTAAGATTAGAATAATGAGAGGATTTGTGCTCTTCAGGTTTTGTATGAAATTTTTCTGTCACAGGGGCTCACAACAATCAAAGTGCAAAAATGCAATAATGAAATCGAGTAGAATAATAACAATAGACTTAAGATAAGGACTTAGACATATAGAATAAAATGGAAAAACGCTATTTACTATTACATAAACTACTATTTACTACACAGAACAACAGTTCAGACATAAAACAACTGTACAGACATCACAGATGGACAATGACGATTAATGAGTTGAATTAAGTAGTTTCAGAGATTTTTTAGTAAGGGGAGTTTTGTTGCTGTAAAATGACATTGATGCGACTGATAAATTCTGATAAAATTCTAATAACTCCCCTGGGATTGATTTAACAGTAGAGACAGAACCAACAAGTAATGAGGCAACAGTGCTAGTATTTGCCACTAGATGGCAGTGTTCACTAACTTAGAGTCACTGACCTGTCAATGGAAATACTCTTTCTGCTGTTAAGCAGTTTGAAACGCCTGAGACCATGATGCTGTTACTGATCCTTTCTGTGGTGATCATTTTTGTCAGAAATAAAAACAATATAATTAAACTATTTTATTTTATTCTTCACAACTATAGCACTTTTGACCCTAGAGTGGAGTAATTTAACACGACAAACACCATTCAGTCAGTGCTCCATCATTTTGGGGAGGAGTCTTGAGAATACTGAAATTCTTTTCTATATTTTGTTCATTTTCTCTATGTACTATTTACTTACTTACTTTTGGACCAATTGCTACTGAACCCGTGTAAAGCATGTTTTTTTTTTTTTTTAATTTTCCCTCCTTGTTTTACAGAATCATGTACATCTACAGGGGTCACTACAATCTTAAAGGGCAAATGAGTGTCAAGGGATTTCTTGTGGTTGTGACTGAATCAAGTCTTTTTTTTCTTTTGCAGTGGTGACATCATATAAAAATGATGTCAGGTTAGGGAAAATGTCAGGTGTTAGCGATGAAAGGTTTCAGTTGGTTAAAAATTTTGCCCGATGAATGAGAAATCCTGCACTTTTTATGCACTCATAACTTTGATCTTTGGTATGTCCATTTTTGCAGCATGTCTCTGGCATAGTGTCATTACATTTCCTAAGAAATTTCATACTTATACTATCCCATGCCCTCTGCATCTCAAACTAAAGTCTTTTCTCTGACTGTACAATAAATCTGTGCAGTGTATTTTCAAACTTGTCACCAACAGTTTGCTCAGTGGTGTTGAGGTCTGGACTTGAAGGGTCCAGTTCACCATTTTCAATGTCTTTTAACAAAAAAAAAGGCCTAAATCTTCTTATGATGACTCTACTCTGTTGTAGAGTGTAATACAGTGTATAATGATGACTTTATTTTTGGGTTATTTCAATGGCCAATTCAACAAAAACAACTGAAACCACTTAAATAAGTGTTCCAATAACTTTGGCCACCACTGCACTTCAAGCTGTTAATACTTTGTAGGCGTGGAGGGTTTTAAGTTGTACTCTACATTTAATGGGGAGCCAGTTTAGAGAAGCGAACACTCTATGAGAAGAGATATGCTCTCTCCTCCTACTCCAGCTGCAGTGTTTTTGGACCAGCTGAAGAGTCTTCATGGACTTATCAGGACAGTCCTATAACAATATAAAAGGGGATTACAGTAATCCAACCAGGAGGTAACAAAAGCATAGACCAGTGTTTTAGTTAACTGATTGGTCTCTTCTGGCTTCATTGATAGATACACATCATCTGCACAAAACCTTTGAAATATCCTCCCCCTCTCCTTGTTCAGTTGCACAAGCTTGAGCCCAGGCTGGTGCTGTGAATTTAGTCTAAGAGGTACTAAAATATAGCACAGCACTACTGAAGTGTCAGAGATTTCAAAAACAGAACAGCATCTTATCTTAGTCACATTGACATGGATATAAGACTTTCACTCAAAGTAACTCAGATACAATTTCCAGCATTCTGAGCTGAAAGTGATTAGCCTCCTCATTAGTATCATTCGACTCTTTAAATCTCTTAAAATCAGCACTGTGCCTGTTCTAAGTCTCACAGGGTACAGCCATTTGCTTGTTTTAAGCTAAGCTGTGCTTATGATAGCTGCACTGACGCCTGAGTGATCAGTGGATAATCCTCCCAGTGTACTGGCCTCTTCTCACCTGTAATCTTCTATTAACGTAAACACACGAACACATGCACACACACACACATGAGCACACGCTGACGCAGACAAGACGGTCAGGAAGTGGAGCACAGCTTACAGCCTTGTTGCTCCAGTTATGGATTTGTTAAACCTTTCCTGGAAGTTCCTTTACAGTAGTGGTTTTCAAACTGGGGGGGTGGGAACCAGAGGCAGAGGGGGGGCAAAGGAGTCAGAGGCTCTAGAGTGTATCGATACACAATCGCAATTTAAAGCACACATGTTGCAGTTTCACTTCAAATATTTCAGTCATCCTTTGTTTGTTGGTAAATCGATGTTTTCTTGCAAGGAAAAAGTTAATTTGCAGAGGCAGTTTTGTGAAGAATCTTTAAAAAAAAACCATCATTCAGCAATAATTTTGATTTTTTTTTTTTTTTTTAAATTTCCTGCAAGATGTCACACAGTGAAGCTAAAGTTGTGTGTAAGTTATTGGTGACTGTATTTGAAATAAGTAAGCCCTATGCATGTTTGCAAGCGAAACACACATTTGAGTGTGTGTTCATTTCAGAGCATGTGGCTGGTGGTGCTCTTCTTTGTGACATTTCTGGAAAAAACTCAGGTAGTGCAAATCGTTTAGAAGTTCAAGTGAACTTGTCCAAATGTGTCTGCGTGGACACAGAAGACATATTTGTTGCACATTTTGCTCCTAAAAGAAAGTCAGTTGGCAAGAACAGCTAAAAAAACGCACAAATCTTTATGTTACTTCATCTCGTTATTGTTTTTTTTATGCTTTTTCTTAATTCACAAAGCCTTTTCAGAACATTACAGCCAAATTTCCTGATTGGTTTGTATAGTATCTTAAATTCCACCCAAGGATTCGTAGCCTTATTTTTGTTGTTCTTTATCCCTTTTCTTAGTCGACAAAACCTCAAATTTAGACAGTGAAAAAAACAAAACTTTTTAAACCACGAGATCATTTTTCCCAGCTTTGAACAGTATGATTCTTCCAACCATAATTGCTTTGACTTTGTTTAGGGTTAAAGAAAAGAGACATAACAGTAGAGACAAAGATGTAGCAGTTTCAGACTAAATTTGTGTTGTGGCATTGAAATCTTGATGACACGTAAAGAAGACGTGTGGAAGCTTGTTCTGAAAGGAATAGTATAAGATACAGAACTGTTTTAGAATAGGCAAATGCAAACTCAAATGTCACAAACTTGGACCGTGGCAGCGAGCTCTTTGAATTTCAGTAATGCGACAGAAGTCAGTCATTCCTCTAGACTACATCCCACTGCTGTGGCAGACTTCAGCCTTTCAGAGAGAAACAAATCCTTTTCTGTTCACTCTTTTTGTGTTCCACTGAGCTATTTCTGCCCTCTCACTGTATCTCTTACATAATCTATAGGCGATGAATACTCCTATTCAAGACGAGGGCGGCCACCCACTGCTCACACACATTTGACCGAGGACACCTGCAGACTGATGGTGTTTCAGGGTGGGGTTGATTCAGATACAGACTGGGGCATAAGAGGGAAATGACTCATTTCTTTGGTCTTTGAGAAAACATAATCATTCTATAGTATGAGCCCATTAAAGATAACTAAATGAATGAGGTGTGGAAACAGATGTGTGGGTGGACAATAAGGCATGTACACATACTTTTAATCTGTGCCACTTTTATAGTTTTCTGCTTGTGAGTGAAACTTTGCTCCTTAGAGGAAAACTATGATTTGAATGAATTCAGACTTACTTAACAAAACTTGAGCTATATCATTCAGAAGTGGTGTTTTTCTCCTACAGTCAATTACAGTTTTTAGCAATGCCTCAAATATATTAAATACACAGTGCTTCACAAATTATTAAGACCCCGTCATACACAGGAGAAAACCATGCAGCAACATTAAGAGCTTTAACTTTGATTCTGTCTTTCTCATTTACTTCCATATACTTCGGTAATTTTTGTCCATTTTGTGAAGGATACTGATTTGCAAAAATAATGTGATTGCGATTATTATTTCCTACATTGCAACTGGGAATTTTTGTGCAATCATTTCTAGGTTCCCGCCTTATATGTTTTGAACAAACACATTGTAGGACATGAACAGTGACATTAATTACAGCACAACAACAACCCCTTTCTACAACTTGTGACTGCTTGTAGTCCAATTTAGTCACTTTTCATTTCTCTTTTTGCCACTTTTGCACCATATTTTGATAACCTGTGACTATTTTCCAGGTTCACTCCCAATTTTCTTGCCAATTTTTTAGATTTTTGCCCAATTTTGACACTTTTCACTTTTGTACCATTTTTGCAACAAACTGACTATTTTCCAAGTTTCATCCCAATCTTCTTGCCATTTTTACCTTTTTTCCCTGTTTTTGTCACCTTTTCCAACATTTTTGCCACTTTCTGAATTTTTTTCAAGTTCCCTCCAGAACTTGGCCATTTTAGTCACTTTTCACTCTTGTAGGCCACTTTTGGACCATTATCTCCTTCTTGTTGAGTATTTACAGGTTTTATCCCGGTTTAAAAGCCAATTTTTGTTGCTTTTTCTGCAATTTTTACAACATCAAACCAAGTTTTATTGCTACTCTTTGCTGTTTTTGCCTCTTTATACCACTTATATTGTTTCTTTTGTAAAGGTACTTTTTAACAGTACCTTTGTCTCGTTGGTTGAGCAGGGTTGAGTAACTCTGGTGTAGAGCAGAAAACATCTACTGGAAACAATGTAGCTGATATTTTGACACATTGCAGGTTTAAGAAATATTGCACTGTCTGCAATTAAAATATAGCAACAGGACAGATTGAGATTTTATCCAATTTGAGATTAATTGCCCAGCCTAAATTTATATTGTTATACTAAAATTTGAGCTAGTACACTGGAATTCTGAGAAATCAAAAATGAATCAAGAATTAAGAATGATGAAAAAAAATAATGATTCTTCTCTTTTTTCATGCATTACCACAATGAATATTTTAGATAACACTGATTAAAAATCGTGCACATACTGAGGGATTAACCGTTATAGAAACAAAGAAATATTTTGGTAATCAGGAATTTCCTGTTGATTTAGGGCAGCAGTGGCAAACACCTTACACTGGGTGGTGGTCCAACAAATTCTTTTAGCACTTGATGGATTCAAAAGACTAATTCAACTCTAATTTGCATTTCACATTCATATGAATACACATGTATTACACTTTCTAGGAAATACTTGTTTGCTTGGAAGGAGTTGGAATAGTCAAACAAAACAGAAACACAACAGCCCTCGTCCTTTTCTCAGAGCACTCATGCCTCATTATTCACAGTTGTATATGAAAAAAGAGGTGTGCTGATTACATCCAGGATATCTTCATAGTTTTATAAAATAATTGGCTACCCTGAGCTCATGTCAGGAAATGGAAAGGTCTCAAACAGAGGTGTTCAGCAGGGGGTCCACAGCCCCTGGGGGGTCTGTAGAGGTACTTCAGGGGGTCTGTGATAATTTTGGTTAATGAGGCAATTCTTTATATTTTCAAATATTTAATAAAAAAATTATTTTTGCATGGCCTTCACTTTTTTCCACGTTTAAAACAAATAAAAATGCCAAATTTTAAAAGCTTCCCTACTTGATTGTCAATGTTGATATTGGTGTTAGTATCAGTTGACCAGGCAGTGCAAAGGCTACTATAGTAACTGTACATTGCAAATAAACCTGTGTATTATTTGAATAGCTTATTATTTAATCAACAATAAAAAAGTGCATTTATACACGGTACTAGGCCCAGTTTAATATAAAACACAATTTAATATACACAGTAGGGGGTCCTTGCTCCATCTCCATTAATTATGCCGTCTTTGGCCTGAAATACATTGAAGACCCCTGGACCAGAATACAACTTTCTTCTGAACTCAAACCCTGGAGGATCGTTAAGAGCCCGTTAAGTGACAGAAACACATCCACGTCCAGTCCTGATGGATGTTTGAAACCTTACATTTCTTCTCAAACCCCAGATTCCTCCCCGTTCATCGTGCTGTGGTTGGTTTTGTTCTTCTCCTCCACTGTCTGCTCTCAGAGCTGAGTGTTTTCTTAGACTGCTAATCCTTTTAACACCAGGTTTCACTCCACATTACTCCAACCTGCTGCTCACATACACAAATCAAACACACTTATGTAACCAGGATCTTTTCTGTGTGTGTGTTGAAAAGAGTGAAAGACCTGTTCTGGGGGAAAAAAAGATTCTTATGCTTTGTTCTATAAGTTTAACAAACCAGTAACTGTGGTTACTATTTGTAAGAACTCTCACTTTCATTCTGGTCGTCTTGATTTATTTTCTTGGGTGCAACACCAAGAAATTCAGTGTTATTTCTTGTAGCTTTTCTGTGTGGATGAGTTATTATTTGTGCATCATTGGACCAGTAGATCGTCCAAGGTCTGGAGTGTTAGGGGTTACGTCTCCAGACTGTCTTCTTGTGGTTGATATTTAATCCTTTTTTCTAAATTGTAAAACTGGAAAATGATATCTCAGTGTATGTTAGAATTTAGTTTTTGTACGATTGATTATTTGCTAAATATAGTTTAAAGGTTAGTCATATTCTGTGGTTTGGGGGTAAAATCTTCTTTTGGAGAGAGAATCTTGATCATTTTTACTATTTGGGGAAGCACAGTCTCTCCCTTCCCCTTTTCTGTGTCTTTGTAGGACAGAGTAAATGCTGAGGCAGTGGATCCAGACCATTCTAGCTCCTGTGCCTGTGTCTGACTCTCTCTCCTTCCTTCTCACCCACACCCATCATGAGTGTGTGTGTGTGTGTGGGGTAGGGTTCAGTTCGGAGCGAGGACTAAGGACTTGCTGCTGTCAGCCCTATTTCTCCAACAGCACCTCTCTCACTTACGTATGGAGGCCAAAATGGCCACTCGTCATTGGTCCCTGCCTCTCTGCCTGACTCACTCAGTAGCTCTCTGTCATTCTCCATAGTCAGGGTGTGACTATGGAAAACCACAGCCAGGGCTTACTGGTAAAGTCTGTGTGTGCTTTCCACTATCAAGCAACAGCTCAGCCAAAAGTCTTTACAATTCAAAAATTCAATAGGCCTCTTTTTCTCTCACTGGGATCTGCCAGATTGCATTTCTTTCTGAACACAGCAAATGTGAAGGCAAAGCTGTGATTTTCAGCATCAACTCTCCTCTTAAGTTTCTTTGAGAGTGACATTTCTTACTTTTTAAAACAGTCAGAGGACCTTTCCCCCTTCTTTCTTGCATTTCTTTCAGAATACAGCAAATGTGAAGGCAAACCATTTTGCTTTAAAGTATTTTGATTAGCTTTTACTGTGGACGACTTGCAACATAAAAAAGGCTTAGTCATGGATGGGTTTATCCATTTCTTTGCGTATTAAGTGCACATGTGCATACTGTTTTATAATTATTTCCCCTTTTTTTCTGAAACTTCACGGCCAAGATTCTTTTTTCATGAAGCACAAGTTTGAATCTGTGTAGATCCACAGAGAAACAGAATTCTCAGTCTAGTCCAATGAGTTTCAACTGGCAAACCTGCAGGTCAGATCTGACCAGGCAGAGCTTTCCATCCCACCCCTTTAATATAACTAAAAAATTCCTGAGTGAGAGTACATTAATTATTTTACTTTTTAAATCAAATGAAACAAGCACACTTCAAAAGTAGCTTGTGTCATTGCCTGGCGTGAATCAAAATTACAGATAAAACTGTTGTTAACAGACACAATTGTTGCCCCTTTTTTGTTCAGTTCAATTTTGGTTCATAATTCCTCTTGCTTGGGAGTATTTAGGCGTCAAAGTAAGAATATTTCCCTGACTGAAGGACCTCTGACTGTTTAGGATATGACTCCTTTAAGCTTACATTCTTTGTGTTGTGGTGACGCCTCAAATTATAATCTTTAGCTTCAGTGACGGTTTGTTCGCAAATGAGACACAGGTACAGCATTTCTAAAAGCTGACACTATAAATGCATACTTGTCGGCCATTCTTCATTAAAACTGTGATTTTCAGCATCAACTCTCTACTTCAGGCTCTTTGAGAGTGACATGTCTTACTTTTTAATATATTCAGAAGACCTTTCCTCCCTTTTCCCCCACCAGTGTTCTCCAGTGGACAGCTTCACAACCTCGCAACCCTGAAACTCAAAATATTGCAATTAGTCCCCTAAAAATAACATGAATTTGTTTAAAATTAAAACATTAGATAATGATAAATTATTAAGTATATTGTTCTCACTTTCTTTATTTGATGAGAGCATCAAACACCTTCACAGTGTCTGTCAAACAACAGTGTTGGCCATTGGACAAATGTAGTTAGGAACCCCTGGTCCTCTCAGTTATAGACAGCAGGGTGAATGTTTTATAGAGTTTTCATGACAAAGTGTTGTTTGTTTAAACCATTGTCTGAATAAGACATGGACGTAGTCTCTGTTACGTCACCTTTCCATTTCTGATGAAGAGTAGAGTTGTTCCCATCCTGATACCAGTATTGGAAATTGCTCCGATACTACAGAAAATGCTGGTGTCGGTACCGGCGACTACTGCAGTCCAGACATCGAGCCAATGTCACGTAATTTATTAACTTAGAAATCTAATCTCTAGCTCCGTTAAACTCTGGCACAGTCATCTTCACCGCTCTTAAAACAGTAGCGCTGTGCTGCAACCTGCAGACTGCACACTCACGTGACACACACCCAACAGACACACCGGTTGACGTGACACTTGAAGCTAAGTCATGTCGGCGGTGTGACAATATTTCACGGTGGATACTATTATATTCAAAAATAAATTTTAAAACACATGGTGTAGAGCAGAAAACATCCACCGTAAAAAATGGAGCTGAAATTGTGAAACATTTCAGGTTTATGAAATATTGCACTGTCTGCAATTAAAATATAGCAACAGGACAGATAGCGATTTAATCTAATTTGCAAAAAGATAAAATAAAATTGGGAAACAGTCTAGTTGACAAATTACCACCCTTCTGATACCAAAAATGTAAGTGTAACAAGTGAACATGCTAATAGTTAGAAAAGATAAAAGGAAGATTGCCCTAGTATAGAAGAGTAAATACGCTAAATGATCTTCAATTATGACCAACAATTACAATGAAGTGCACTATGATGTGTATGCAACTGCAGTGAACTCTTTCTGATTTTACCCTTCACTTTTTAAAGTCAGCCGAGTGCAGTGAGGCTCTCCATCACCAGTCAACATTAGTTTACTAATAAACCAGAAGATATGTAGGAAGGAGGCAACATAAATGTCCGTCTCCTTTGTTTTTCATCTTTCTGTGGATGTGGAGGTGGAGGCTGACAGGAGAATTATGGCCAAGCTGTTGTCTCTGATAGACTTTTCTAATTAATCAGTGAATAACTTAATTAATTTCTACTTCCACTATTCTAAGCACCACTCTGTAGCTGCTTGTTGTAGCAACTCTTTGTTGTTCTTTTGGAACTTTTGCACAATTCATTTTGTTGCATTGCTGCTGTGACTGTGAATTTCCCCTCATGGGATGAGTAGAGGAGTATCACACCTCTTATCTTATCTCTGTGCAAAACACAGGGATGAAAAGTATGAATCTCTCTGAGAAAATAAAAGAACTCCATGAATGTGCATACTTACTCACATAATCGCCATGACAATGCCAGGAAAGCAATAATAAGCCTTTGGAATCTACAAAGAATTTATCAGTAATATTCTTCACACTTTAATCTTTCTTTGATGCTTATTCAAAAATCGCTCCAGACAGAGAGTCAGACTTTGACTGAGGTGTAGGATAATGTTGGATGTTGAGGCGAGGCTGCTATAAGACTCTTTAACCCAGCCAGAGGTCATGTGACACTGATTCACCCCATCACAAGAGGTCTGTTAGGACAAGTAAAATCCTCAGCATTGTGCTCATGTTTTACCTGTTATTTCTTGGCTGGCTATCTCTAAGCCCGTGGAGGCGCTTCGAATGCGTGTTGTGTTTTCTGCCCGTCGAGCCTCTAAGCCATCTTAAGGCAGTCTTTAATGAGAAATGACAAGATAAGACCCTGAGGCAAAAGGTCTCGTCTATCACATCACACACAGGACTGACAGACAAACTACAGGGTATAGAAAACAACATTTGGGAAATAAAGTTTTTGTTTATGCATCTACACACCAGCTTATATTCTTCCAAAGAGACTGTAACTGATTGGGTTTTTTTTCACAATACTTGTGGAGTAATATTGAAATCTTGAAGCTCTTCATGTATAGCTGGTTTATGTCTCAGGCTATAGAGGGCAGAGGGCTTAAAGAGTAGGAGCGGGGCCAACACTCGCATGCTGATCTCAGCTGAAGGTTTATGTAACTACAAGTGTCACATGATCACACGTCACCACCCGCCTCGTAACTGTCTGCACGCAGTAATTCACTCCCTGGTCAGCCATCGAAACACAAATAGATGACATAGACAGAGGAGAAATTGGGAGGCCACATTATGAGAGTCATCACAACCCAGTATACTGTCTTTTCTGTCCCTGTGCAGCTGCACCCAGTGATGCTCCAGTAAGGCCTGACCTGGATCTGCTCACTGAATTTAAGCAAAAAAGACAGAAATAGCAGAATAGACCAAACAAAGAAGCTTGGGACGTATTGCTCTTTTTCTTTGGAGTGCATATGATCGTGCTGACGAGCGGCTCCATGAGAGTGCGGGGAGTTCGAGTGCAGGGCCATGACGAGATGGCAATGAAGCTTTTGTTCTGGGAGCTGGAGCAGCACCTGAAAAGGTAAAATACAGACAGGGAACCCCTGGGTATTCAGTGGAGCGGAGCGTAGTATGGGCCAGTCACTGCAGTGTCTGCACACAAATAGCTGCACAAATATATTACCTGTTCTCTCAACAGTTCAAAGCTTCAGGGGCAAAATTTATGAGGGCATAGTAATAAAGAAGGCTGAATGGGTTCTCCTCCCTCTAAATGTCAGCATAACTACGATTTAAGTGCTTTTGGATGCTTTGATACTTGGTAGTCCACATATGGCATAATCTTCATTTTATCACATGCACAGTGGTAATCAAGGTGACATTAATATGTGCCATTTACTAATATCTGTAGATTACCATAAGTAAGTTTTGTTTCTATTCTTCATGTCACAACCGAAAACAGCATAGTAACACAAAAAGCCACGTAACTTTGTTCTCAATAAGAAACAAAAGCTCAGAATTTCTTTGTTTGCATGACACTACACATGATATTTTGTCTGTTTGAAAATGTGCAGTGTCTTTCATCTGAGCATTGAATACTTTTTTGTTAGCATTGGTTGTTCAGCTTTGTGATAGTACTTCTTGGACTTTGGGTAGTGTAACTGTAACAGCATGATCTTGATGCTTATAGTCATCCAAATAACTTGTATTCGTATCTGTTACATGTCTAAAGTTACATGTGAAATTTGGTAGTGAAACACTTTCTTTAGGTTTTAATTTTAGCATCATTTAAACTTTAAAACTTGAACATCTCTTGCTGTTGCTTGAAAGAAAGACTTTGAAAAACAGGTGAACAACCTTTGCAGTACTTTGGGTATTTTTCTGCACACTTTCTTTTCCTTGAACTACAGACCGTCTTGTTTTGCTGCTGTGACTCTTTAAATTTCCACATAGTGTCCACATAGTGGGATGAATAAAGGAGTATCTTATCTTATCTTATCTTATAACATGATCTACTAATATTACATATATTTACAAATTCTGCTGTTACTACTAAATGTTATAGTTAAGAGGGATTTGGGAACTTTTTTGTTGTTGGATCCTTCCTCAAGACTGTAGAAAAACAAAACCAAATGAAACTTGAAAAATATTACATTGTAGTATTATATAGTAGTATATAATATTGATTCATACATCATTGAGTTTTTCTCACGACTTTCTATTTGTTTAAATGGTAGCATTTATGTTTCTGCTTGTGAAAGCACAGGTTTTATTCAAGGGTGCAAGGGCTGCGTTTGTACTAGCTATTTGGGTCTGGATAATTGGCTAAACCCGATTCCAGTCAAAGAAGACACCGGAAGAGATGAGTGCAGCTTAAAGCTTCATTTTAAGCAGTTGGACTCCTTCTTTAAGTGTCTGACTCGGGATCAGAGATAAACACAATCTGCTCAGAGGCTACGTCTAAGCCTATATTCAAAGGGGCTGTGATGACTATCGGGAAAAGACGGTGTTTTTCCGGGATAAAGACGAGGTTACCCATGAGCACTTGCACACTCTGTTTTGAAGCTAATGAAAGGGGAGCAGATCTTTTTTTTAAAACATCTTTTCTTCATTCAAGACAACTTTTTACCCAATGCAAAGCGACGGGTCGATGTGTTTGTAGTAATGTAGCGCTGCTGTTGACATGTGACAACAAGCAAACTTTTATCTCAGTTTGTATCGTAGTTATGTAGCCAGTTACATTTAGCACTACTCACAGCCTGGTACTCTGAGACATGTCCACAACTTGTAATGTTAGCAAATCCAGTCAGTCTTATCCAGTGCTCATCTACCAACTCCAACCTCACCAAGCAGAGCAAATGTAACCTAGTTTTTCATTTTATTGATGGACCATCAGGTTTTAACAGTTTTGCCAATCCAGCTCCAGTGCCTCCCATTTCTACAAAAGAAAATGAAGAAATTGTTACAAGCAGAGAAAAACGGATCTCTATCCTCATTGTTAAACTTTGTCGCCGGTTGTCATGGGGATTAGTGCCATAAATCAATCTTGTCAAAGCTAGGAAGTAGCATTTAGAAATCACCTACTTTGGTAATCTCATCATCTCGTTTAAAAATTGTGGATCATGATCAGGCATATAACTAAGGAGTTGGACTTTTTCAAGATCACTCAGAAAGTCCTCACTGTCCCTTTAATAAGTCAGGATGTGTGTAGTGGCTCTTAAAAAAGCCAGTGCCTTTATTTCCAAGTGAGTGCTGATTTTCAGATCTCTTCAGTGGGCGCTGGTGCATCAGATTGAAGGTGATGGCTGAAAAAAGTCAAGCTCTTGCTGTAAGAACAAGTTCTGAGTTCTGCTTTACAGACAGTACCTTCTCTGACACCTGTGATTCTCACAGATGTGAATCCAGTCTGTTTATAAAGACTAGTCTGGAGAATGACGTCACACTGTTAAAAAAAAGTTGGAAAGTTTCAGATGGAATGTGTTGAGTACCTCCTTTTTGTTGGGAGGTAGATATAAGTTTGTATGTGTGTGTTGGTGTCTGATGTGGGAGTTTCACACTTACTTGAAACAGCAGTAATGTTTTGTGAAAGTGTGTACATCTGTCCCTGTGATCAAGCTACTCCCCTTTCCAAAAGTCTTGAGTAAAGGTTTTTGGTGTGTGAGAATATCACTCAGATACCTCAAAAATTAAGGAGGTTATCGATGATTCGTCCGACTCAAAAGACAGACTGTGAATTCTGCTTTTTATGTGGATTTTGTGTCTTTTCTTCAGTGGTTGTAGAAGCTTAAAGAAAATTTGAGAATACATTTTCTCATCTGAATGTGAATGATAGAGCATTTAAATGGTGTTTGAAATAGCCGTACATTTCAGATGTTGTAAAAGTCATCAAAATCCAAGGCAGACAGTCTTAATATATTTTCACAATAAGGATTGTTGTTTATTGGCTTTATAGTTAACCCCACCATTGGATGACTCCTGGTTGACTTGGTTTGCTTTTAACTTTTTCTTTAAGGGAAAACTTGAGCAAAAATTAATTGTTTCAGGCTTGTTTTGCTAGAGACTTCTTCCTCCTCTGGAATGTTGCAGTTCTGTCCAGGTCCACATGGGGGCAACAGAAGTGTGGACATGATGAATAAATATCTGCTCAGGCCTCCTATCACACTTACCTGGATTCAATTTTGTCGTTGTACACAGTTTCAATGTTGGTTGATATGAAATAACATTGTTGAAGGGAATGCTGAGTGAGTGATCAATTCGTAGGTCTTTGTTGGCTAAGCAATATGGTCGCAGGACTATGACAGATTATAGTGTCAATTTGATGAGGCCCATCCTGAAAATACTGTGATAAGCAGTTTTTCACATTTAAAAACACTTCAGTGATAATGCTTGAAAAGCATTGAATTGGCAACTGCTCACAGACATTAAGGTCCTGGGGAAAACCTCTGAGCAGTGATGTGCTCAGAGGAGAGCTAAGAGGGCCAGTCATCTTTACTTGGTGATTGCAGTGGAGGCACCCTTTCTAATGTAATAGAAAAAGCATTTCTAAGTTACAAAATACCTTATTGTGCAAAAAAAGCTTCAAAAAAGCCCCCCTGGATGTTCTTCCAGTTAATAAAATGTCAAATTATATGCAACAAATTGTCACATACATATTAATAGGAATGAACAAAGTGAAGTATTGGATCAATTTTGTGGGAAAGTGCTGTCTCATTCTTGTGCCTTTGACTGGTGTGTATTTTTTTCATTTCTCCTTGCTATTTGGAATAAGTACGAGCTAATAAGTACAAAAACTAATCTTGGTCTTTGTATGGGACACAAGTTATGTTTGTATTGCTACTAGTTGGCTGCTAGTATTTAGTTTTTAGTGTTTTGTTTTTAAGTACACTTTTTTTTTTTCACTCAAATGAAAAGGTGTGATGCCACCAAAAGATGACCTGGATAGTGTCTCTTGTGGCTGATATAGGTCAAAGATTTTGAAAAATGAAGTGGGTCTGATGGGACAGAAATGTAATGTTGTGTTTTAGGAGGTTAGGAGAGCAGCATACAGTTTATGTTGAACAGTTTTGTGCCCCTCCAGTAACAGTAAAAGCAATACTACAGCTCTTCTCCTTCCCCCTTATCCGGTTTGCCCCGGTTCCAGCCATCTCCTCTGTTCCTGGAATAAATTATGCTAAAACATGTCGGCTGAGCGGCAGGTGGGGGCGTTCCTGAATAAATCATTCAAACGACCTCCGTCTCGACCAATCAGGAGCCGGCCTGTGGGCTCGTCACTGGATAAGTTATGCGGGTTTGTGTGGAGTGGAGCTGCAGACCGCGGTGTAGAGCCGAGATGAACCGACCTTGGATGTGTTTGTGCCGCTGCCGTTGGTGCACGAGATTCAAAGGATAGAACATCAAAAGGCGCGAGTGGATGTGTCTCGCGCTGCGGCTCGTGCGGAGATTGAGTCAAACGTCAGGGCTGTTTGTTCTCTGGTTGTGAAACATGGCCAGTATGAATACGCCGTGCTACACTGTGGCTATGGATCTAGGCGTCTGCCAGCTGAGAAATTTCTCCGTCTCCTTTCTGTCATCGTTATTGAGCGCAGAGAGCTCACACGTCAAGCTCGATACCAGGTAAATGTTTAAACTCTGTGGCCAAATCTTTTTCCTGTGTGTCCGACACAGCAGCATCTGTGCTTCGGTCTCCGCTCTCTTCACCTTCACAATGATGGGATGGAGACAACGCTAGTGCCCAGCAGCCCCACTGATGCTACAGTGTCAGCATTAAGAGAGAAAACAGCCATAACACTGGGGCTGAATGCGGCAAGGGACAGTGTTGAACAATGAAACCAGGCCCTTCAGCCCCCTGGGTGGGATTTTTTACAGGTTTCCCGTCACAACCATCGTTCATTTTTCCTTTTTTGTATGGGTAAAGCTGTGCTGCCTGCAGGCTGCGGATTTTACTGTCTTTGTGTTGAGCATAGATTTCTCCTACGATGTGACATTAATATTTCGCTTTCTTCTTTTGCAGCTCGTCTGGAGCCAGTGTTGTGGCCATAGACAATAAGATTGAGCAAGCAATGGTGAGTTTTTAACTTGTTTCACCTTTAACAAATGTCTTTAAATGGTCAATACTGGTTTAATATTCAGATAGATAATTACAAAAAAACAAAACCAATGTAGGTTCATATGCAGGTAGCACTTGACTGTGGGTAAGGGGGGTTAGGTTGATGAAGAACTGTTTACGAAATGCCACATTAATGTGTACTATTATTGAGGCCATTGTGTTAATTTACAGAAACTGTACACTACTCTTATCTTTAAAACATCTGTATAATAGAGTCAGAGTTGTTTCAAAGTCTCTGAAAAATTAGACAAAACACTAATATTTCACAGGCCTGCTATGTCTGAGTTCAACTTTAGTCAACTATAAAGCGTTTTGTCTTTATAAAGTATAAATTCCGTTTTTGCTCAGTGTGCTCTAAGTGTTAGATTTCTGATAGTGTTGCTAAACATAGTCGCATAATTTTGGGATAGTACCTAAAAAAAACAGAGCGTCAATTCTCTTTCTGTTTCCCTCATTGTTTTGTAGCTGTTGTCAGGTCTGTTGCTAGGCAAATTGAACGGCTCACACGCTCTGTTATAAATATCTCAGCGTCTGATTGGCTGAGAAACAAATGTGGGTAGGGTTTATGACGTGGCACCCTGGGAATATACTCACTCACGTTTTCTCACAACTCTCCTTTTATTGTAGTATTTCAACTTCTATATGTTGGTCCAGTTACCTGCTTGAATTTATCTTCTAATGAAGAGTAAGTGTGGAGTATTCTAAGACATGAGTCATCCAACACAGATAAAGAAAGAGTCTTTTTCAAGTGTGTTTTTTTTTTTCATCCAAGATTTTGGAAATGCTCTGTTATCTTCCATGTAACACATTACGTGACAACAAAGCCATTATTTTCACTCAGTTGTGTAATACATTAATAAAAATCAAGTGTTTATTTAAATTAAAGATTAAAAAACACGTTTCTATCGAATAGTGGGAGATGAAAAGTAGTATTACATTTGACTTGAGTTAAAGAAGTACCACACAATAGTATAAAAATAAATCCCTGAGCTGTTTGACTAGTATTATTTTAACCTCTAAAGACCCAGACATATGCAGGCATTATATTTTTCAGACCCATAATACTTCATTTCTTAAAACTTTGACCTATTAGCCACATGTAGAGACACTGCCAGCTTCAACTTTTGATTATTATATTATGACTTTACACCTCATCTCATCTCAGTAAAAAAAGCAGCGTAGTTATGTGCCACAACAAATGTAACCAATTAAAAACAAATAGCTGCCTAATAATAATAAAAGAACTTCCTGTACAAAGACAAAGTTTGGTTGTTAAATTTATTAGGTCTGACTTTTCCCAAAGAGTAACGAGGACTTAGAAAAATGCAGACCAGACAAAAGCTTGGGTCCAAGGAGGCTACGGTATTATTCAAGAAAATAAGCTGCAACTATATTATTCACCCTAGAGAAGCTCACAATATATAGGTCAACATTGGTGACAACCCAGTGTAGGTTATGTTGATTTAATGAAAGGGGTCCCAGGCAATTATATTATTAATTTCTTAATTTAACTCTTCGACTGGCTTCAGATTCACCCTGCATTGTCTGTTCTAACTGATTATTAAGTACAAGGTGTAAAATTTTCTCAATTTTGTTTCTTTCTCCTTTTTGGTGCAGATATTTCCAGCATATTCACATATATTTAACAATTACATTTGTAATATATGGTATGATAGACCTTGTTTACATGGAAGTATCCCTCTTGTTGAGTAGAAAAAAAGCATAAATTTAGACTTTTTTCACTATCGTTATTATGAGAGGTACATCTGTTGATATGTCGTCACGGACAGGTGTATGTCAAAGTGTAGGCCAGATATTGTTTTGTAATAATTCCTTTTTTGCTGTAATTTTTCTTAAACACACATAGTTGAACAAAAATAGTCATTAATTTTACATGCTAATTAGCATAGAACATATGGAACCATCCATGTAATTTTCAAGCAATTCTATAAGAGGACTCCAAAATAGGGATGTTCTGAAACCGATGCCAATTTCAGTGCTGATACTATGCTGAGGTATTCATACTCATATAAGTACATAGAGTACTATGACATCAAGTACCACTATAAACAAGTTGGCTTGTCATTGACGCCCAGGTGGAGGACTGTTTAAATGTCAACAACATGTGCAGGTGCATCATGGTCTTCATTTTGTCTGTTAAAATGAGAGAGTGAGGAAATAAATTATATTTTCAAAGTCACATTAGAACTGCAGTGATTTTATTGAGTATTCAGATCAGTGCTTGGTATTTGTGAGTACTTCGATTTAAGTGCTTGTGCTTGGTTTGATAAAAAGTGGTATCAGTGCATCCCTAATACAGAGTTATGACAAAAAATACTTTTTTTCTTGAAGTTATTTTTTTGGCTTTTGTGCCTTTGAGAGAGGACAGTGGATAGAGCAGGAAAGGGGGAGAGAGTGGGGAGTGACGTGCAGGAAACAGGCTGCAGGTCGGATTCAAACCCGGACCACCTGGTTGAGGACGAACCTCATGGTGCACGACCTATCCACTAGGCCATCTGCACCCTATGACAAAACACTTTTGAAATCGGCTCAAATTGACTCCCAATCGGCAAGAAGGTTAAACATAGGACTTTGGTACTTGGCTTTTTAGCCAAAGGGTAGATAGGCTGGATTTTTCTGTTCATCCAACTCACAGAATTGTGTCTCTGTGTCCCTCAGGACCTGGTGAAGAGTCACCTGATGTACGCTGTGCGTGAGGAGGTGGAGGTCCTCAAGGAGCAGATCAAGGAGTTGATCGAGCGCAACTCCCAGCTGGAGCAGGAGAACACCTTGTTGAAGACACTCGCCAGCCCGGAGCAGATGGCCCAGTTCCAGGCCCAGGTTCAGACGGGCTCCCCACCTGCCCCTTCAACAGCAGCCACACCGGGACCAACAAGCTCCGCCCCCCTGGCCCAGGCCGCTCTCCACAGCTCCGGACCCTCAGCGTAGCATGGCCTGTGCTTACAGACTGGCTGACTGTTTTTTTGTTCTGCTACAGCAGCAGAGCTCCACTTGCCTTCTACAGCAGGATGCTACGCTGTTAAGACAAGAATTTTGCACATATTTATCTCAGAAGGTTGCAGCTAGCGGACAAGTGGTGGTCCACGGGGACTGTGGAGGGTGACAATCTGGCAGTGCTGTATGGGTGGTTTGTTTTTGTAGGGGGACTGAATTATCGTACATTTGCCAAATAACCCTTGGACATATCAACTAGAATGTCTTACCAAGAAGAAACAAACAGCTCATCAGTGGCGACGATATACTTTACTATAGATGAAAAAAAAATCACTGTGCCTGTGTCTGGATTTTAAGTGATGTCGATTTTACTGATGCTGGGGATGATGACAAAGAGGTGGAGTATTGTATTGGCTGTTACTTTTTGCTGAATAATGTAAATAAAAGTTGTTCTCTCTCAAGGCTAGATCCTAAAGTAACAGGCTGTAAGATTCAGGAGAGAGAGAGAGAGAGAGGCCTTCTTAGAGTGACAAATGAAGAATGTGATCAATTATCATGACAAATTCCCCATCTGGAATGGGGGAGTCAGAGGAGTGAGCAGGAGGGTATTTTGAACAACATTTGGCAGCATTGTTACTTAAACTGTGGAATGAACAAATCACATGGTTTCTTATGGAGATGATGATGATGATGATGATATTCTATTTCAGTATTTCACTTTCAAGCTCCTCATTTTGCCCTTGACGAAGCTCATCTTGCTGTTTTCTCAACCCTGCAGTGGCATGTAATCAAAAACCTTATTTGACAGGGTTGAGACATTGGGCTAAGCTGCATTTTCTCTTTTCCTAAAAGTTTGATGGGCAAAAGATGATGTATATTTCTGTATATTGTAAGTAACATGTAAAATAGTGAGGCGAAGGAAAAAAACAACAGATGCTATCTTGAGTCACACAGATTGAAGCGCGAGAGCGATGAACGTGCTGGACTTGCCCAGTCTGTGTCATCTATTTTTAATGCTGTATTTTCAAGATTGTGGATCAACAGGGGCTTAGATTATTTAACTGACAACGCACAGCCAACAATGTTGTCGTGACACTGCAACATTAACTCCTACTGTAAAACCAGTTTCACTTGGCTCTTTTTCTTTCTGAAGTATTGCACCTTTATGTTTTTATTTTGACAGTGATGTACTTCTGGATGAACAATATCTTAAAACTCAACATTTCAAAAAAAAAAAATACAAATTCCTGAGATGTTTTTTCTTTTCACTCTGTGTATTAGTTGTATGCTCATTTTCTGTGCATGTTTCCGCAACGACCGGATAAGATATTGTAACATACTTACAACAATTGCACTCAACAGCTGCACTTCACAACTTTCAATAAACGTGCTTAAAGGAGAATAAACTCCTCTTGTGTCACCTTGTTTGTTATTTATGTTCATACTGGTTGATCAACTGTTGTGGCCATGAAAACGTACCACGAGCTTCTGAGTGTAGACGGTCACATTTACAGTTACACATCCAGAAACAAGTGTAGTCTTTTTTTTTTTTTTAAACCATTGTAACAGCCCCTTCATTTAAGGTATGTTTTTTTGCAACTAGCAACACATGATTGAAACCCTCAGACAATACTCAGTTTTTTCAACAGTCAGTTGCAATCAAGTAATTTGACAAGGTATCAATTAGCCTCCATAAATTGTGCAACAATGATTTTTATATAGGCCCTTTTTTATCATTGCTGCAACACAGTTATTTCCAAATAGTTTCTAATATATTTTCCCTCTGAGTCAAAGCTTTGGAAGATACTGTCTTTTCGAAAGCTTTTATAGTTTAGATACAACACCAATGTAGTTGGGATGTTGTGTAAAATGTAAAGTTTGAATTTGATGCCTGCAACATGTTCCTAAAGAGCTGGAACAGGAGCCACAAAAGACCGGGAAAGTTGAGGAATGCTGAAAAACCACCTGTTCAGATCATTTCACAGGTGAACAGGTTCATTAGAAACAGTTGAGTGTCATGATTGGTTATAAAGAGAGCATTTCTGAAGGGCTCACTCCTTCACAAGCAAAGATGGGGTCAGGTTCACCACTTTGTCAACAGCTGTGTAAATAGTCCAACAATTCAAGAACAATGTTTCACAATTTACGATTGCATTAATTGATGGATTTCATCATCTACAGTCCATAATATCATCAAAAGGTTCTGAGAATCTGGAGAAATCTGCATGAAAGCAGCAAGGCCCAAAACCAGCATTGAATGCCTGTGACCTTTGACCCCTAAGGCAGCACTGTATTAAAAACTCACATCATTTTGGAAAGAATCTTACCACTCTGGCTCAGGACCTCTTCAGAAAACCAGTCAGTTAACACAGTTCATCACGACATCTACAAGTGACAGTTCAAACTCTACCATGCAAAGACAAAGACAGATATCAACAACAGACACAAACGCTGCCACCAGCTTCTCTGGGCCTGTGCTCACCTGAGGTGGAAAAGTGGAGAAGTCTGCTGTGGTCTGACGAGTCCACATTTCACCACATTTCCACAAATTGTTTTTGGAAATAATGGATGGGGTGTGTTAGTGCCCATGACATCATAGGTAACCGTCACACCTGTGAAAGCAGCACTACTGCTGAAAGGTACAAACAGGTTTTGGAGCAACTTACGCAGCAATACAAGCAACATCTTTTTCGGGGACATCCCTAATTACTTTACTGGCTTGTAGTAAAAGAGTGCAGGTACTAGACTGGCCTGCCTGCAGTCCAGACCTAAACACAACTAAATGTGTGGCCCATTATGAAGCACAAAACACAACAAGGGAGACGCCGAACTGAAGCAAGAATGGGAAAGAATTCTGGCTCCAAAGCTTCAACAATTAGTGTCCTCAGTTCACAAACAACTATTGACTGTTGTTAAAAGGAAAGGTGATGAAACACAGTGGGGGAACATGAACCTGTCCTAGCTTTTTAGGAACATGTTGCAGGCAAAATTAGTGAATATTTGATTAAAAAACAGTGAAGTTTATACGTTTTGAAAATAAATTTCTTGTCTTTGTATTTTGTTCAAGTGGATATAGGTGTAAGGATTTGTAAATCACTGTATTCTGTTCTTATTTACATTTTACACATAGTTCCAACTGCATTGGAACTGGGGTTGTAAATTTGTTGGATTTAGTCAAATCAAATAAGAAGTGTGTCTAAAGTATTTCTCTTATACTTTAACATTTGAATTGCAGGTAAACTGATCCATTGAAAGAAAAGATGCTCAAGGTGAAAATGTGTGAGATAAACATAAACCCACTGAACCAGAGTAAAGCAAGGCACTTCCTAAATGAACCACATTTATTTGAAAAAGAAAAAAGATTCTTTTCACATAACACAGACATATAGTTGAACTGAGATATGGCACATTGTCAGCAGGAACCACTGGCTTAACACACTCTCATCATAACAATCACACCTTCATTATCACACACAACACACACATACAAGTGCCAAGTGAGTGACACACATGTTCATCAGCCAGTGTGGTTTTCGACTGTCTATAGAAAAGCTGTCAGAACCACGGACTGCAACACTGGAAATGCTGATCAGGGCAGGGACGTGTCTGGAGGGGGGGCTGGGGGTGGAGGTGGTGGTTGGGGAAGCTTCTCTCTCCAAGGTCTGCTTGATCTAAAGCTTTGGTGTCAGTCTCTGGGCCTTTGGAAAGGGTCCAAGGGCTCTGCAGGTGCAGGTGTGGGCTTGCAGTATTCAGTGAGGGCATGGGGGTGGGGGCGGGGGGAGTGCAGGAGCCCCTTTTTAGATCACATCCCCATTCGAATACTCTGGATGATCTGAAATATGGCTGAGAGCAAAAGATCAAAACTGGTTCACTGTTTAAACTCTCATGAATATGTAGTTACATGAGCATCATCAATCGCTGAATAAACTTTAAAAATGCATTTAACTTAAATTCAAAAGCATGAAACTGTTAGAAAAGGTGCACACCTGATCCACACACAACAAATACAAAGAGGGCGAGCAGCCAGGGTCCCACAGGATACTTCTCCTCCTGTGGTCGCTATGGGAAACACAAACAAACACAATAACAGTAGATTAGAGCTCAGAAACATTTGTGTGGCAGATGCTGCTGAGTAAGAGCTAAACAGCTTGGGTTGGATTCACAAAACAGTTTCATTTTTACTCATCTCAGGACAAGTTTCATATCAAAATGTACAATATTCAGGTTTTCAATTGAAAAACAAATGTTTCTTCATATATTCTGAGGGTGCTGGTTATTCATCCTTTCTTAGTTATGGCACATGCAAAAGCTAAACACAACTTAACTGATGAGTTCAGGGACAATCTGGAAAGTATTCACAAGCAGCTGCAGGTACCCAAATTATGTGTATGTTGTTGTTGTTGTTGTTTCTTCTTTTTTACTGTACATGAAAGTATGTCTATGTGTAAATGCGTTCATTTATTGCATTGGGGTGGGACCAAGAGTGGTGTTGGAAAGTGGATCAGGGAGAAAAGATAAGATGGTTTGGGAAGGGTGGGTGTCATTATAATTTATGTGCTGTATACCATGCAACAATTTATAGCCTACTGTTCAAGTTCAAAATTCAATAAAAAAAGACAAGTATTCACTGAGCATCACTTTTCAAGCTACAAATAGTAAAAAGTAGCATGGGAGGTTGAGTCTTCAGTGATCAGGCTCCTCTTATTAGGAATAATTTACAAGTTCAGGTTCAGGGGGCAGACACCTTCTCTAATTTCAGGGGTAGAATTAAAACGTTCCATTACTGATAACGTTCAAAGTTAGAGCTGGATCAAGTCTGAACCAGGTCTTAGTTATGCTGCTATAGGTAGCAAAATTGGGGGAAAAATGACAAACAAGGAACCAGTTTCCCTCTCTCCTTTGTCAATCTTACGTCTATCTTAAATGCACTGTTATAGTAATTAGCTATGGATCCCCTGGGTGTCTCTGAGCTTGTTCTGTCGGTTGATCTGGATTGACACTGTGGTGATATATTTTTCTGTCTGTTTCTCTCTCTCTCTCTCTCACTTCTCTCACCTGTCTCTTGTTTTGTAAACCCAACACAGCTGAGGCGGATGTGTCTAACATGAGTCTGGTTCTGTTCGGGGTTTCTGCCTGTTCAAGGAAGATCAGACTTCTTGTGTTGATGTTTTTATTCTTACTGTCACTCTTTCATTACAGTATTTTTCCCTACAATTGTTAAGTCCTCTTAACCCTCTGATGCATGAAATATGAAAGTCAGTGTCAGGATTTTTCCCTTGAGTGTTTTTATTTGTCTTAAGGCATGAAAAAAAGTTTTTTCTTTTTCTTCTTCAAATATTTGTAACTGAGCATTCAACTTAAAACAGTGTGAACTTTATGTAAATGTGACATCTTTTTATTTGACTTCATTCCCTTTTTTTTGGTAGTTTTATGAACAATCTTTTTTTAATGCTTTGCGAAACATTTTAACTCTCTCTCATCCATTTTAACACTGAATAATTCATAGTTTATAAGCTTTTTCACCCTCAAATGTTTGTCTATAACATTTTAAATATACATATATGTTTGGGAAAAAATTGAAAACATTTTTTCAGGTCCTAGGAAGAATAAAAATATCCTGACACAGGCTAATATGAATTTCCACCACATGAACCATTGAATTTAAGAGTAAATAACTTTTAAATAGGTGTCCACTGTAGTAACCACTATGCACCACAGGGTTAAGTTGATAATGTATCATGTTGACATTCATTCTCATGAGTCTGTTGGAGTCACTTTAGTAGACTTGCATCCAACAGATATAAGAAATGTATGGTTCAGTTTTTCAATAGTACAATAACAAATTAACAATTTCTGCACCCAGGCCTGTGAGAACATCACACACTCTCTCAGTGCCAACACAACAATTCTTGATGTAAATGTTTGTCCAGTCAGACAAGTCAGACACAGAGTGAATAAATGAGAAATGAATGAAGCAGCTTTTCTTCATGGGTCAGACAGTAAACAACACACACATCATCATGGAGATTTACATGTGTCAGTGATGGATGGGCAGTGATCATCACAGACAGCTCTATTAGACGGCTGTCATCATCATCATCATCATCATCATCATCATCACCATCATCATCCTCTGCCTCATCATGCTGCTGTGCTCAGCCCGGGCTGAACGTCACCTCTCTGGGCGAACGTCCTGCTGGTACCTCGCTGACAGTGAAGAGCTCACCAGAGTCTTGGCAACGTTTCCTCTCTGCGTGATGTTCTTGCTGTGTTTCTCGTTGGCCATGCGGATCCTCTGCTTAGCCACCATCTTCCAGGAGAGATGATAAAAAAGCACCCAGGACCAGTCTGTCTGTCTTTGGCCTTATATTCTCTCAATGTACTGGCTCACGACAGAACCTCTGCATCAAGCTGAAAATCCCCCGAACCGGTGAAACTCGGAAGAGCCGGTCTTTCAAAATAAAAGGAACTAACTTCAGCGAAACGACGTTACATTCAAAAAACACCACAAAGTCGGCCTTTTAATGTAAAACACCTGCATAACAACATGTGGTGAGTGCATACTTTTAATTTATGTTAGTTTCTCAGAAGAAACTTTGAGTAAATTATAAAATGAGCTTTTATTTTGAAGGTCCCCACAGGAAATAAATCGGTTCTGTCACCTACAGAACTCCCGCGTCAGGTGCAGAGATGAGCGCGTGGCTGGCGGCGCGCTCCACCAATCATTAATTTTAATTAGTGACAAATAGAGAATAAAAGTTTGTTGATTTTCTGTGATGAATTTAACTCTGCAAAGCTAACGGACCAAACACATCACTTTTATTTATCTGTGAAGCCTAAATTCATATGATTATAATGATTATAGAGTTAAAATTAATCATTAGTTAATGTTCACTGATCTTGTATGCAGTAAAAGTTTAAGAACAGAAATGGAAGAAAAAAGGCAAATAGAGTAATTATCAAAAATATAAATTAAAAAAAGTAAAATAATAATGTAAGCTATTCAGAACTCTGCTCTTTGTCCACCTGCAAATGCCTTATTGAATTATTGTAATAATAAACACAAACTGAGTCATTTTTTCCTATTCATCTTCAGTTATTAATTCAGCTTCTATTCACACAGATGTGTCGTACTGATACATGGTACAAGTCTGTTCTTTTATTCATTGGATTAGCTATAGTGAATCTACTTGTGACACTTCTACTCCTCCTAGCAAGTTTATAAAGTGCCCCTGCCTTCAGTGCATCCTTTTATTAATCTTTTATCATTTTCAATAACAATAAATCAATAACCCCTTGAGTAGTACAAAGTCATATGACCATCTTGTGTGGGACTTGTTTTTTTAATTTGTTTTTTTTTTTTTTACTTATTATTTAATTTATTTCAAGTATGCAAATAGTGCAGGGCTTCCTAACAACTACAAAACAATTTTCACAATATGATGTATAAATGAAAATTTGAGGAAGCGAGACAATATTGCTATTCAGAAAAATGAAAGAAAGACATTACATATTCACATTGATTTGATCTGTCTCTCATCACCACGCATTATCAATTGATAATTGATAAAAATCATGAATGAAAGTTATCCATTGTACCTGCCAAACAACATATTTTTGTACATTTTCTTGACCTGGTTGATATTTGACTTTTCTTGACTTCCTCACTGAGATTGTTCAACAGATTGACACCAGAAATAGGTCTACAGAACCATTTTAAGGTTGTTTGTATTTTCTTGATGTTGTAATTATGTTCCCCTCTTAATTTATAATCCCTTATTCATTTTTGGTATTTTTTTGGTAGTTGTCTGTTTTTTGCCTTGTACACGATGATTGCAGTTTAGTAGGTTCCAATGTCAGTGAATTTCAGTTGATTTGTTCGTATAAAGTATGTTTCTAAGTATAAACTTAAAACATTAACTTTTTTTGTGCGTGCAATATCAGTTATGACTGACTTTCATCACTCACTTCATCTGACAAGTGATGCTCTGCTGCTCAAAGAGAAAAATGAGGGCAGGGAGAAAAGGACAGAGCAGAAGTTGCTTAGCAACTGCATTAAAGGGGTTTCATGAGGAGGGACACATGCTCCACCAATAATGCAAACAAGGGAAGAGCTGCAGAGTCTAAACAGACGACTTCTGATGTGTGGATGACGAACGTTTTACTGCTCGACATGACAGTGAAATGATCTGTGCACTGACAGCTTTAACATGATGCACTGATTAACTGCACGGTTGGATGTCACAGTGTGAACACAGAACACACTCTGTGACAACATGGTCTTATCTGTGGTACATGATTGTTGCTGTGTTTGTGGTCAACAATAGTTCATGTGGTGTTTATTGTTTTGTTGTTGTCACTGGTTATTACTGTAAAGGACACTTTGTTCTGTGATTACAGGAGATGGGAGTGAACCTCTTTGATTTATGGGCGATCAATTCCTTTACTGAGCTACAGCTGAAAATAATGATTTCTATTGTCTGAATGATGTGTTGCAACATCTTCATTTAACCCACAGCAACATATAAATGAACATATAATACTCTGTTTTACATGTCAAGTTATTATTTGACAACTGGTGATGCATCCACTGACTCTGTGTCAACAGCACAGGTTTTCAAGTTCCTATTTGCACTATAATTTCAATGTGACCCGTTCATTATAATCTACTGAAAAAAGGTGTAGTTTTAGCTATATTTGGTATTTGCATTTACACCTACAGTCTGATAATTCAAGGTGCTTAATCTGAGGCAGGGATGTCCAAACTACGGCCTGGGGGCCAATTGTGACCCGCCATCTATTTTCAAGCGGCCTCCAGCTCTCATCTTACCATGTGTTAGTTTTGTCACTTAAATAATCATGTTCTAACAGTTTACATTTACAGTTTCTGTCAAGTGCTTGAAATAAATCTTAATATATCTGGTAACGTTTCACAAAGATTTGGACTGTGTATAGGCAACTTTATAAAGCTAAAGCTCTGTACAATCTGCAAAAACTCAACAACTTTTCCAGCTGACATCTGATTACATTTGGAATGATGCAAAATGTGTTTCATGAATTGTTTAGAATTTGAAAAAACACGAGAGGACCAAAAAACTTAATTAAAGATACAAAATGGTCAAAAAAAGACAAAAGTTGAAGCATAAAATGGTTCAGAATGCAGGCTCAGAGATATTTGGGATTAAAAATGTTTTATAATTGTCATATAAACAAATATAATAAAGTTCAGATCCTGATTCTGCCATAAAATTGTTACAAACTTTTCCCAGGTTTGGTTTTATCTCAAAGGTCTGCAATAATAGCACAAGTATGTTTGACTAACTTTTTTTTTGTTTGTTGGTTTGTTTGTTCCTCACCCCTGATCTAAGGTGTATGAAGATTTTTTGATTTAGCACTTTTCATCTTTAAGGCTTGAATTGAGTCAAATTCTTAAAGCACTGTTTGTCTCCCTGTACAAGTTGTTTGTTAGCCTGGCTGTTGAAATGTTTCCATTAAGAAAAAAGTTTATTGGAAAAACAGACGCCATAAAATGAAGTCAACAGATTCCAAATTAAATCAGTAGCTGTGTAAGAAACAGTGGAAAGACTGTGAGGGAAAACGAGACGAAGCAAAACGTGCTACACATTCATTTCAGTTTGTGGATGTAGGAACCAGACGTGCTCCAGTCCTACATCTGTTCAAAGACTGTGTTTTAAAGTTACACATAAACATGGCAGCAGTAACACTGGTGTAAGTACAGAGAGACCTCAATATTCTTACCTGGGCAGGGGGGGTGAGGCTGTTTACAACTTTTCTAGGGGATAATTATGCTAAAGCAGCAGGATGGTGGACAGAAAAGGTAAGTGTTAACATACATGACAGCGTTTAAGAGAGGAAATATCTGGAATTACATTCCTGTACCTGTGAGAAATTCTGGGTCAACACCAGAAAACAAGTGCAGGAACACAAACAGTGAAACAGTGAAACAGTGATATGCCATCTCTCATTGTTACTTCAAAGCCTGTAGTGTCTGGGCCTGTCTATTGTTAGAAACTCCTCTCCACTGCCTTGTTTTTGGATCTGTTTTCAAAGAGGAACACTGAGAACTTCTGACCTAAATTCTTGCTTGTTTACCCCAAACCTGCGGGCATAATTGCACCGTGTAGAAGCAGAAACACGCAGTCCAAAACTGTACGGGGGAGGGTAAACAGTACTTAAACTAAGAAAATAAACCAGAAACGTGAGCGATGAATTCAGGTAAAGAGAGAGGAGGGTGGAGTGGAAATGTTTGAAGTCTGCATGTGAGAGTGTGACATGGACAAAAAGAAGCTCTGTAACATATATTTACAGGCTCCTGGGCTGAAATCTGATACTTCACAAACAAGCGTCTGTTTCTCTTTATTATGACTGACGGACTCATTTGCCTTATTTCCACAGCTGTTCAGATCTGACCTTGTCATAATACTGCAGTAACATACAGAGGAGCATTTATAACTGTATATACAGTCGCTCATACACACCCTAACTTCCCATCTCCACACACCCACACACAAACAGCTCTGTCATGTTCAGTCTATTTCCACACAAGTTCAAAGACATGGGTGTCAGCCTCAGTTGTTTTGAAAACTCAAGAAATGAAACATCATCACATTTCCTGCCACATAAGCACAAACAGCAGTCTGGAGAAGCTGGAAACGCTAGTTATATTCTTATCATTATTAATTCTTCTGTTTATTTCTGTGTCTGCAGCTCAGGGGATGGAGAATGAAAGCAGCCTGACAAGAAACGGTTCACAAAGACAAAGAAAATCAGTTCAGTCATCATTAACCAGAACTAGTTCATTGATCCCCCTGAGTCTGAAACTCAGAGGTAGAGCAGTGCTGTGCACCCCGACCCCCCCCTTCTTGCACACACTTGGTATGTAAGGCTCCCTTGGTGTGTGTGTCTGTGTCAGTAAATCAACTCATTAAGGAACAATAACAACCCTTATTAATGGTTGAAATATGAGTTTAACCCCTCACATCCAACCTAATTCTGTTCCGTATACTATACTAAGTTTCAAAGCTTATAACTGAAGAACCATAAAGTCAAAATTCATCAGTGACACCTCATTTGAAATATCCATATCTCTAGTTTCAGAAAATGTCATGTTTTAATCTGTGACCAAAGTCCACATCAGGCTACATCAGGCACTCTGTCTCACTTTCCGTTAAAATGTTGATGTCAGTCAGCGAACAGAATTTGCAACAGAGCAACAAAGTATGACGGCGTTTCTTCAGTTTTCAGCATTTAACAAAAACAAGAAAAATGAAAATACACGTCTGTCACATAGTCAAAAAAAGCTGTGTAGCTTGCATCAGTGTCTAACATTGCACCCATCACAGCAAAAAACTACCGTGATCTCACCATAGTTTAAAGTACTGCACACAAGTTTAACTCAAATAAAATAAAATGAAATAGCCATAGAATTAGAATTTTTAATTTTTCAACTGAATATTTATTGTTAATAAATTTGTCCCATTTTGGCTCTTACATTGGCTAAGTTTATTTGTGTACAACCATGCACATTTACACAAAGCTTGTTTGAAAAGAAAATGACAAGAAAAGACTAACATTTATTAGTAAGTTTTCATATTTAATAAATAAATCGTCAATTCAAAATGTATGATATTATAATAAATAGCCCAGCTTTAACCTTGAAAAAACTGAATTGAACTGATATAATAGTGTTGGCTGTTTGATAAAATGAAATCTCTGTCTGAATATTTATGTCGGAATGCTGAGCACCAGCATTTCAACACTAATGGGGCTCAGCATTGCAACACAGCATTTCCTGCAAAGAAAAGTGAGAGTGTTGAAATGTGATGCGTAGCATTTCAACATCCTGCATTTGCTGATAGGAAATTCGGGGCGCCCCTCTAGTTTATTTTGATCTTGGATTCTTTATGAGAAATTGAAACATTTATACACACACACACACACACACACAAACACACACACACACACACACACACACACACACTTTTTCCGTGAATAAAATGTTCTTTTCACTGATGCATGCCTCTGCCTCTTTTTTTTTTTCATTTTTCCTCCTCAATTTTTTGCAATCAAACCTCATGTGTTTGAAATGTCAGCAAGTTACCTACACACTTCCATGCCCAATTTGAGTCAAACTGAATTATTGTCAAAGACTAAAAACATCAATTATTGCTTATTTTATCAGAAAAACTGATTCCTGTGTGTGTTTTGGATAAACATGCTGAAAGCCGCCTCTTCCTGGCTTCACAGGCCTGTTACAGAACTGTCCAACACGCTGAGCTTACTCTGTTTCTCTGTCAGCCAATGTCAACACACACACGTGCGCACATGCACACACAAACAAAGTTATACTCGCATCTGTTTTCTGAGGCACCTCACGTTCATAGATGTCTGAATTTAAACACAATCATTACCTGCCCTGTGGTGAGTTTGTGTTTGTAGATGTGTGAATAGATCTCTGTTCCACTCAGGTACAGACAGATGAAGCCAAACCACAGCACAGAAACTAGGTCACTCATTGCTACAGACACACACACAAACAAACACACACACCTAAGTGTAATCACACACTTTGGTAAGAAAAAAAGCTGAAGGTGAAAGTGGAAATTGAAGAAATGCATGAGCGGTGAAAAGATGTATGGGTAGATTCCTAATGTGAAAAAAGTTGATGAATGAAAGTTTGGCTGGGGCAGTGAAGTGGAAACAGTCAGACTGAGGAGACTGTCGCTATAACAGTTTTTCAACAAATCTCATTTGTATTCACTGCAATAAAGTTGATGGAAATAATAATTGAGAGTTTTCTAAAAAGCATTTGGAGTATGATGTGGATTTTTTTTTGTAAAGGGCACATTCTTTCTTTGCTTCAGAGGTAGAGGAAAAGTTGCTCTGTATTAAAACAAAGATAAGAAAAATGGGAGAGATACACAATTCCTCCCTCTTCTCTTGTACAACACCTCATACACACATAAACAGCTCTTATTTACACCTTTTATCTTTCATTTTAAGGCATCTAGCTTCTCAGTGCATTAAGGACATAAAGCCCCTTGACATCAAGAAACAATATTTATAATACTCAATATTTAACTCAGATATTTGAAACTGTAAGAAGTTGATGAAGATTTTAAAATGAAATTAACTTGCTTTTCTTCCTATTGAAACTTTTTCATTATTATTACTATTATCCATTTTTTTGTACATTTCTTTTCCTTTCTACTTATGTTTTTGTCTATATTTTGAAATATTTCTCTCCTTTTTTGTATTGTTCCTTTTATTATGTGTTTGAATAACTGTCAAAACACTTATTTTTTTCAACCTTGAAAATGCAAATAATAATAAAGATAATAATACAAAAATGGCCCATAACTAAAGCATGTGATTGTGTGCTAGAGGTCTTGAGTCTCAGTTTCATTCGACCTGTCTGCATAAAGTCAGATGAGATAATCTGACAAGAATTAAAGACAAATTTGATTTGTTTGTAAATCCAAAACTTGTTTTTTAACAGGGATGGATGTTATAACCTGAGGGGGGAGTTCAGCTTTAAACGTCAGTGGGCATGTACGACATTAAAAAGTTTTTTGTGTTTCTGTTTGTGAAGTGAGGCTGTGGAACAAATTGGGTGAGGAGCTCCAGAAATGTTCAAGTATGACCCAGTTTAAAAATTGGTACAAATGAACAGGTTCTTCCAGGAACAGGCAGGAAGAAAGGCTTCAACAAACAGGTGTTTTCAGTCATGATTTATGTGCTTGTTTATTTGCTCTATTTATTTACTTTTTTGTACATATGTACTACGTTCATAATGACCTGTCATCCTAAATAAATGTAATACATATGTACATTTGGAGACACTTGTTTAATTAAGTAGTGGAGAATGGGTTATTTTAAATCCGCATGGTTTTTTTTTTGTGGATATGTTCGGATCATATTATTGTTGTTTTGTTTGTTTGTTTGTTTGTTTTTCAGTTTACTTTCTTGTGTTACTGGCACATGTTCAAAACAAAGCATTCAAAGCAAAGTAAAGTAAGTCCAACAGCTGATTCAGAAACACTGTGGGAAGGCAGACATCAGAATTTGGGGCCTGTAAATCACAGAGATTTTCTGAGACACTTTAATATGACATAAAGAGTGTCACAAGAAATGCAGATTTAATCTGAATAATGAAAGAAGTGATCAAATTTGGATATACTGTGCATGTTAAAGGTTTTGGGATATGTCTGTTTTGGGTTTAGGTATGTATTTGTTCTGGGTTTTGGTGTATGTTTGCTCTGGGTCTTAGCATATGTCTGCTTTGGGATTAGGGAGTCGACCAAAACATCAACATACAGGCAGAGGAGGGGGTGTGGCACACACAGACACTGACACACAGGTATACAGGCCCAGAGATGATGATTGAGCAGGATTGTTCCTGTAAAAGCTGACATTTTATTTTCAGGAAAATCTCGCAGACTCTACCTTTAAGTTGTTGTATGTTATTATAAGCCAAATAACATTACATAAATAAATTCTGACCACTGATGCATTCTGCATATGGAGAATATTCTCCTAAATTGGATGAGGTGTGATGGCACTGAATGTGAATGCATTCAATTAATTATTCTTAATAAAAGTGCATTCAGATCCTGAAAAAAGTCAGGTTTTGGTTCATGTGTCTAATAGTCTGTAAACAGGATTCCAGCTTTTTTCTATGACAATGTCTAAGGTTGTTAATTTGTTTTTATCGTACTTTTGTGTATCTATTACACCACAATTAAGGCCTGTTATTATTTACTTCTTGTAAATCCTGGCAGCTGTAATTGTAACATCAGAAAAGACAGATACACATCAGACGACAATCAATACAACAGAATTTTTTTTTCAGGAATCCAAATGATTTATTATTTATAATTTTGAGACTGAAACTGATTTTTGAAGGTTGCAACTTTTCTGAGTAAAAACTTGCAAACATGCTCCAGCTTTTATAGAGATATCTACATTTTCACCAGCTTATCTTCACATTTTTATATAAACAGTGGATCTCTCCTCCGGTCATCTCAGGTTAGGTTTGTTCTTCTTTCGTTGTGCTTGATTTGATTTCACTGGGTCAGTCGGACAAAGAGCTGTTGCGATGTAAGACTGTCACGTCAATGACTGAGACGCTCCTATGGCTGTGTGTGTTTGCATGTGTTTGTGTTGGTGTGCCGTGTATGTGTTCATCAGGAGTGACACACAACACCCTGAGTGCTGAATGAAAGGAAGAGTACAGGACACACGGCGTGGGAGCAGCAGATTAAAAACTAACCCACCTGCTGACACTCGTCTGTCTTTGTCTTTCACCTCTTTCTGAACTCTCATGTGTCTGAGAGGTAGAAATCCACCGAAAGTTACACATGTACAAATAGAAGTAAAAAAAACAACTACATAAAAGTGAATTAAAATCCCTGTAAATTTGGAAACAGATTTCAGCAAAGGACAAAAAAACATTAATATACCAACACATACTATGATGTGTGTCCACAGAAGTGATGACGGGGTGAGAGACTGTGTTGAAGAGGAAAAAGTAACAGACATTACACCACACACTGACAAAATAAACTCTTAGACAGATCATAAACTGTATAACATATGAACACAGTCTGTGATGTCACTCATCTGTTTCTGATGGAGAGTTTTGAAGCCCTTCATGGATAGAACCTATTTTGGAAATGTTTCACTCAGCTTGATGTTGACTACAGCTGCTCATATTGTTCAGAAGTCTAAGGTCCACAACCT
This sequence comes from Thalassoma bifasciatum, assembly GCA_008086565.1. Taxonomy (NCBI): domain Eukaryota; kingdom Metazoa; phylum Chordata; class Actinopteri; order Labriformes; family Labridae; genus Thalassoma; species Thalassoma bifasciatum. The sequence goes on from RPOG01000633.1 coordinate 202,394, forward strand.
CCATAGATGAGGTTGTAAAAGAAAAACTTTTGATGGTGATTTCATAACATGCATAGATGTGTTGTATATGAAATATATGTGCTTGTTTACTTATTATTCCCTTTGTGCCAAATGATCACGTTGAAGAAAACCAAACGATGGCTGAATGTGTTTTAAGTTGAATTTAGTTCCTGGTTGAATTTATGGATGATTGAGCAGGATTGGTGCAAATTTTGAAGATTCTGCCATTCATTTCAATGGGACCAAAATAATGAAAAAAGTGAAATATCACAGAAAGTTTTGGTAAAACAGATGTGACAGTTCGTAGTGCAGATGTCCTAAATAAGCTGAACTGCTTTCACAGCAATGAGACTTGACCTCTCCATCTGTCACTTTTACTCTCCCCCCTTATACTCTATATTCCTTCCCATACTCCTCTTGTCTGCCTCCATTTTGCCTTAATCTGTCTCATCTGCTCTCAGAGTTTACAGCTGAGGAATGAGCAGCACATTAAGAGTGTGATGGTGTGTGAGCAGGGAGCTGTGCCAACATAAACCTGCTGACCTGTCGCTCTGACAGCTTCATCCAGGCGGAGGAGCTGAACGCAGGCTCACCAACACATTCAACAATTCATGAAAAACTTCTCCTTCTATACCAATAATACTCAACAAGCAGACATTTACAGAGTTAAAAAATTTATTGCTTCTTTTTCAATGAACACAATTAATTTCCCTTGTCAATGTAAATATATTTATATGTACATCCAAAACCATGAATATTTGTCATCAGTTCCCATTATCTTCTCAATACATACAGGTTAGAAAATGTTACAAAAATATACAGACTAAGAAAGAAAAAAGAAACAATTTATCATTTCAGTCAGGTCAGCCTTATTTTTTTACACACTCCTGATCAAAATTTTAAGACCAGTTGAAATATCTGTGCCAATGTATATAATAATTGGTTGTAAACAAAAAATCATAGGTAAATAGTCTGTTCATCAGCTGATCAAAAGTTCAAGACCACAGCCTTTATAAGACAAAATCATTGGTGACCATGGTCGGATTGTTGAGCCGCATGAACAAGGACTCCCACAATGCAACGCCATCACTGCTGAGGTTGGACGCAGTAAAACAGACTTTGAATTTCTTCAAGATCCTGAGGGTTATGGTACAAAAAAGTCAAGTGGTAAATTCAAAATCATTTCACCAGCTCTGAGCCTGAGGATCTGATTGGCTGTTCGACCCTAATTAAGGTTGTTACTGGAGACGACTGCAGCCCAATAACCTTCAGATGGTGTCTGAGAGGGAAGAGTTTTAAGGAAAAATCCCTCTTCAAAGGTCTGGTCTCCTTCTAGTAAAGTGCCCATTTGGACTTTGACAGAGAGCATCATGGGACATTGAAAGGTGGAAGAAAGTTTGATTCTCTGAGCAGAAAAAATTGAACCTTGATGGTCCTGATGGCGTCCAACGTTACTGTCATGACAACGAGATCCAACTGAGATGTTTCTCGGGGGGGGGGGGGGGGGGGGGGGGGGGGGGGGGGGGGGGGGGGGGGGGGGGGGGGGGGTGGCAGCATTATAATCTGCTCTTTGAGTGACGGTGACTGTCTGTGGAGGTGTTACAGGGGGCGTCTTTCCTGACTGAGGACCCTGCTCTGTGCACTAATGACTGGGTTTTTAACAGGATAATGCTGCAGTTCACAATGTTCGCCTGACTAAGTTCTTATTCTTCTTTGTCTTCCAGAGGAATAATCTCTCTCTTTTGGAGCATCCCACATGTTCCCCTGATCTAAATCCCATTGAGAACATTATGGGATGGATGGAGAGGGGTGTTTACAAAAATGGATGTCAGTTTCAGACAGTTGACATCAAAAAGTTCACATCAAACATGAAGAAACTAATTTTTGAAGTGATCAACGAAAGCGGTGGAGCTCTTCAATTCTGGATCCTTTTTTCAAACTTTTATTCCTATTTTGTTTATTTTTTCCAGGTTTCTCGAGCTGTGGTCTTAAACTTTTGATCAGCTGATGAACAAATTATCTACCTTTAATTGTTGTTTTCAATCAATTGCACATTTTTTTGCATTCTGAAACTTGACTTAGAAACTTTTAAAGATCCAACAGTGTAAGATGTAAATAAACAATTTTTCAGATGGTTTTAAGACTTTGATCAGGTGTGTTAAGTGCAGATCTAGTAAAGGAGGTAAGGCATCATCTGATTACTGATGTTTTTCTTTTTCCTCGTTACCTTACACAGCAGTAGTTGTAAAAGCAAAAATAAAATCAGTTTGTTCCACCACACACATTCAGATCATTTACATTCTAAGTAGAACTTGAGTTTAATGACAGTGCAAATTCAATTTGCCCTATAAGGAGAAAATGTATCAGTTATGTTTCCAACTTTCAGCTCGTTGCTGGAATGATTCTTAGTTTGTCAATAGTCAGTAACATTACAGTTCTAAAGCCTGTTCTCTGAATGCAGCTGAGTTGATGCCAATATTTGTTCTGTGAATGTAACAATCTTTAACACTCTGTCCTTTTTAAGTCAACAACATCAAATTCAACACCTATTTTGTCACTGAATAATCGGATTCTGTGGGATTACTTTAGATATGAAGAGTTAAAGGAACACTTCAAGCACAGGTAAAATAAAAAGTCACAGATGTTTTCTCTCAATACAATCACGAGTATTAGTGATTATAATCAACTGAGCAACAATCCCTTTAAACTGCAGCTCTGTAAAAGTCTTAAGAAAGAAAACATGAGAGTTCTCAAGCCAAACTATCAAATCATAGAAATAAATGAGAACCATTTCCACAAGTCAGCTAATGGACTTTATAACCTTGTGTTATTTGTTACTGAAACAAATAATGTGAAAACTGTTGCTTTCATTTCTCATATTTCCAAAGTATGTGCAGTAGTTCATAAGAAAACAGTTCAAGTATCTAAATATTCTTTCCACATTAGCCAAGTTAAAAATGTCAGTGCATCATCCTCCCTCACTCTTGTTCATATCGACTTATTTACAGAAAAACAACATGCTACAGAAGTACAAAGCATGAAATGTCCAACGACAATTAAACACTTGTTTGATACTTGGCTGAATTTATTGCTTATTATTATTTTATTATTTGATTCCTGAGACACGCTGCTTTGTTCTGAGTTTAGACAACAGCAGCATCTGGTGGTTGGTTGGTAAACTGGTCAAAGTCAGGTGTTAATACACTCACAATTTAATAAATAATGCTAATAAAAAAAATCAAACCATCTCAGGAGTTTAAAGTGGGATTTCTTTTAAAGAGTTGTTTGGTTTATGAGTTTCAGAGTTGCTCCCTTTTTATCACCTGAACTTTTCCAAGTACCTGCAGCTGAGGCTTCATCACACGTCAGTATTTTCAAAGTTGCATTTCCTGAGGTTTGAAATTTCATTTAACACCTGTTCAGTAAAATCACTATAATCTATGTTACAAGTTTCTCTTTTTGTATTTTACATTTTATGAAAACAAAGTGAGTCAAATAAAGACTTGGAGGTTTCAAGTCTGGAGTGCCTGACCATAGAAAAAAAATCATTTTTCTCTTGTACCATTAATTTCTTTCCTTTTATTCACTTTAAAACCTGACTCTTTCTCTCCATCCTGGAAGTGCACAGTTAGTTTTATTGCCTGGAGTAAAGGCCAAACCTTTAAGAAGGCAGAAAAATGAACATGTTCTACAGTATTCTTACTGTAAAGTCCTGATCCCACATATATTAAATCTTTAAAGAGTTCATTAATACTCCTGAATAATAGTCCGATAATACACTTTGGTAACAACTGAACTGAGAAATAGAGTTGATGTATTATTGCCTCAGTACATATGCTACTCAAGATCAAACACAATCATCCCACACATGTGAGATTTTCAACTACGTCGAGAGGAGACTGATGTGTGCCTCACTTCTGAAACTGTTTCATAGAAAAATAACAACTTTGGCAAAATCTGACATGCCAAATTAGTTTCAAGTGGACACGGTATCCACTGTAGCTCTAAGAGACCTTCAGATGATGTTGGCTTGATGGCTGGTTTTTCAGCAGCACCTACGTATGTGTTGTTCCTCTTCTGCTCAACAGAATCTGAAGTCCCAGGTTTCTCCTACGTCGTGGACTCCTGTTGAATCTGGATGTAGCAGGCCTGCAGCAGGTACGTTGATGATAAATGAATATAAATGCGCATATTTACAAACTGCATGTTCAAAAAAATATTCGGTTCAAGTGAGTGCAACGATTTTGAGCCCAGTGATGCCAGATAAAAAAAAAGAACAAAAAAATAAAAAACTCTGTCCGGCCAAAAAAAAAGTCACCACCTGGGTTTAACAAAGCAAATAGGTACAAGCCTCCTATTGGATAGTTACTGCATGAGTGATTATCTTTCAGCTGGAAACAAGTTATTTACCCCAGATGATGAAATAGATAACATCTCATTTCTTAAACAACCATGGAGAAAGACACATCCTGTGGTTGTGGAAAAGATGTTAGTCTGTTTGAGAAGGATCAAATCATTGGCATCAAGCAGAGAAAACATCTAAGGAGATTGGAGGAAGGTCATGTGGTCTGATGAGTCTAGATTTACTCTGTACCAGAGTGATGGGCGCATCAGGGTAAGAAGAGAGGCAGGTGAAGTGATGCACCCATCACGCCTTGTGCCTACTGTACAAGCCCGTGGGGGCAGTGCTATGATCTGGGGTTGCTTATCTCAGCTTATCTAAACCATACCACAGTTAAAGCATGCTGTAATTAATGAAATATTAGTGTGTGACCTTATTTTTGGTGGTGACTTTGTTTTGGCTTGGCAGTGTATGATAACCAGTGTGAATGTATGCATGATTGTGAGGTAGGAGCATTTCTGAAGGTCCCACCTTAAGTGTAGTGAACATGAGTCCCAGCTCTCCATGCTGAACATTGGGGTCCATCAAATCCTCGATGAGACTGACCTCTGCCCCCAAGTTCCTGATCCTGGAAACACAGACACAAGATGATCAGCCATAGCTCTCACTATAAAGGCTGTATCACAAATAAACTGTCCTAACACAGAATGACATTAATCATTTTTGTGTGTGTGTGTGTGTACTGTAACACACCTGGCCCTGACTGACACATAAAGGAAGAGAGGCAGCAGGTCGTCCATGCACCACAGGAAGTCACCTTTCAGCATGGGTTTGACTTCCTGGGTCAACTCTTCAAAAGTCTTTTGGATGACGAGGAGTTTGTCTGAAGGAGTGAATGTGGTGCTGCACGTGAAGGAGTTTTAGAGAAAAGAAACACATTTTAATGAGAGTAATGCTTAGCTGTGCAAATAAGTACTGCTATATTGTGTAAGTCTGCCCTGAAAGCCTTTAAACAGCACTGCTTATCTCTAACCTACTACATGGTTTTCATTAAAATAGCTGCAAGGACTTTCCGGAAAAGCTAGCATTAGCGCGAGGGATGAAGACTCAGCCACCCACAAGCCCTTGCTCCCCAATGTACTGATGAACCGAGCTGTGTGCTTGTTTTTGTTTGTTATGGAAAAACAATGGAGATCAGATTTTCTAACTCTACTTTCCTTTGTTCAAGACAACTTTGTACTGGTTACATCGTGACAAGGTAACATATTTATCAACAGATACATCGTGCTGTTGTTTGAAATGTGAAAACAAGCAAACTTTGTGAACTCAGTTTGCACTGGAGTTTAGTAGCCAGCTTTTTAAAGCTATTCACAGCCTGCTGCTCTGACATGTGTCTGTATTTAACATCAGTGATCCCTGGTTATGTCCTACCAGTGCTCATCTCCTTCTCCATCTCATATCCTTCTACTATTATCATATTGAAATGCTGAGCATCAGCATTTCCAAAGTCCAATGGAGCAATGTAGATGAACACAGTGACCTGGTCCAGATCCTTTTGTTAAGGTTTGTAGTATTTGATTTTAGTACAGGCGTGAGGGATTGTTTTTAACCAGATGTAAACCACTTTCATCACATTCATTGCATGAAAAATGCTTTATAAATAAAGTTTTGCTTCGATTTAGTGATATCATAGTGGAAGAAGCTGAAGGTCCATTGAATGTGATTTAATAAATAGGACTCATGGGTGTCACTCAGTTCGGAGCTGCTCCAATGGAGCGATAGAGATGTTAAGGTAAAGGTTGTAGCTCAGCATTTCAAAATCCTGCATTTGCTGAAAGGAAATGCAGGACCTCCCACTGGTTACTAAATAAATAACAGCAGAGAAAAACACAGATCTCTCTCACAGCTAAACAGCCTGTTAGCTGTGCTGTCAGAGACGTTGGCGTGCGGTAAATCAACCTGGCCTAGTCCGACCCGTTCAGGGAAGCTGAAATAACCTTTTTTAGTGCTGATAATCTAATTTGAAGCCAAGGGTTATGATCAGGCATATCTCGATATGAGATATTTTCAAGATGATCTAGAAAGTCCTCACAGTCCCTTTAAAAACAATAAAGTTATTTTGGCATCAGAACCTGATCTTGAATGTATAACTGTGCTCCATGTTCAGTTTTAATTGTGGAAACTTAGAAATTCTACTCGAACCAACAGTGGATTTATCTCACAGTCAGTGAGATCATTTAGTCTGACATGTGAGGTCACACTGAAGTTACCTGATTTGTTGAAGTGTCTCTACAGCAGAAACAAAGCAGGCATCTTTACTGCTGGACACAATCTATGATAAAATAGAGCAAAAACAGTTAGACAGAGAAAAACAACAGCAAAAGATGCAGCAGCACACTGTAACGAGGTAACAGTGTCCAGATATGTTGTGGAGACAGATGGATGAAATGACAGCTGGACAGAAATGGAGAAACTCAAGGTGAAAATCACATTCACTGACTGACCTGCTTTTTCTCTCCAAGGATCGACATCCACACAGGCCAGAACTTCCTGTGAGAGCAACACAAGACAACAGGAAACACAACTATCTTAGAGTGCTCATTGGTACCAAGCAGTTCCCCATTTTCTAGACTTCTCACCAATCAGAGTCTTCATCTGTTGGTGTATTAACTCTGTGTGTGTATTCTAAATTAAAAAATCTTACTCCTGCACTCCCAGAAAGCTGAGTAGAGACTGGTCCGGCTGTTTCCCCAGTCTAAGGACACGCTCCCAGTACTGGGCCTCCTCCTGCTCCCCCTGCAGGCAGTAAAGGGTGAAGAGAGGGGGGTAGAGGCGAGGGAGCAGCACTGGGAGGAGCAGAGAGGAGCAGCTCAACACCAGGACGCTGGAAGAGAGAGGCAGCGATGATGAGGTTTGGTTTTTTTTACATACATTACTCATTTTTCACATAACAAACACAGAACAAGACAGCATAGACGTAATCAAATTGCAGAAGAAATACATGAGTTGTTGTAACACATATCAGATACAATCTTGTCTACCTAAATCACACATAAAAGGGAAAAACTTGACTATAACATATGTTTAAAGGTAAAGTGTGGGCTCCCTTTTTGTGGCAAGAAAACCAGATGAGTGGGAAGAGAATCAATGAAGAGTTTCCAAATATTATAGAATAGGTTGTCATTTCCCTCTAATTTAGCACTGAGGTGTTAGGTCAAAAACCTTAAATGTTTCTCCTGAATCCACTGAATAAGAACACATGAGAGCCATGTTTAAAATATATGCCCTGTTCAAAGATCTGTATGTGTGTGTGTGTGTGTGTTTTCAAACTCACCCTTGCTCTGAAACAGCTGAACTGCTTTCAGAATGAGAGGTGGGGGGTTCTGGGATGATACTGCCATCCTCAGGTAACCCAGGAAACAGAAACCTACGGGCAAATTTAAAAAAAAAAGAGATATATGTCTTTGAACATCATTGCCCACCTTAACAAAGTTTCAGAGAAGAAATCAGTTTTTCCAGCCAGTTGAAGTATTGATTGGGCCTTTTTGCCTGGTAAATCAGTTTCACTTGAAAATGTTTCTTTTCAACGTTTAAACTGGAAGAAAATTAAGAAATTTACTCTCAATTTAGCTGCCAAAATCAATATTTATCATTTTGTATATTTTCTTTGTTGTTATATTTTTTCATTTTCTGGCTGTTAGTGCATAAATCTTTGCATAGAATTTAAGTTAATATGACTCCGTGGTGGGAACCAGTTCCTCACTTCATTCATTCCCTCTTGGATCAATACGGCCAGCAAGGTTTGTGTGTTTTATGTATGTTTTGTGTATTAATATACTGTATTTACAACTCTGCTTTGTCTCATTTCTGGAGACAGTGATACTCAAATTACATCAAATCACTACATGGCCTGTTTCAATCCTGTAATCACAAACGGTGCAATATTTCTTTAACCTCAAATGTGTCAGAACAGCAGAAACATTTTTGTGGTAGTAGATGTTTCATGCTCTACACCAGTGTTAATCAACTCTGCTCAACCAAAAAGCTTTATTGTTAAAAAATTACCTTTACAAGAGAAACAATCTAAGTGGTGAAAAGCGGCAAAAACTGCAAGAAGTGGCAATACCATAAAATAAGTGTAAGGTGGAAAAAATGGTTTAAAAGCAGCAAAAATGGATGAAAAGGGCAGAAATTGAGAGCAAACTTGGAAAAAGTCAAGAAGTAGAAAAAAAGTGTTTCAAAAGAGGTAAAGAGTGAAAAGTGACTAAGATTGGCAAAATTGTATTGTATGGTAATTGCAAACATACTTTCAGATGCCTTACATTTCTATTTAAATCAAATTTGCCATTTACAGTTATTTATACACATTGTATTTCTCAAATATAGTGCTGTTTTAATGAAGAGTGATTCATTGCTTTTGTTTGTTTAACAAAAATAAAATCCCAATTGCAATATAGAGAAAAATAATGTCAATTTGATTACATTTGCAAATAGTTCAGCCCTAAATTGGAGACATATTGTTGCTTAAAATACAAAGGGACACAGGAAATAAAGCTTTCCACCTTTCACTACTCCAAAGTAAAGTTTGTGGGGCCTTATATGAACCAAAGAGACCCTGCAAAAAGCAAAGGACCAAAGATATCTACAAAATCAAAATGATGAGAATAAAAAAGAGAACTCAGGGCTTAATTTACCGAACGATGCTGTAGAAATGTGTGAGGAAAGCCTGGATTTCGTTGACGGCCTGTCGGAGCAGCCTGCGATTTGATCCCACACCAACGTAAGTCATCCTGTAAGCTGTAACCAACGTCTCCACCAGCCAACCCAGGGGGTGGTGGGGGGTTTCACAGGCCTGTTGAACGGAGATGAAGACACACACATGCTCGGTGATATGGATCAGGAGGTAAAAAACATGCTAATGTTACGAACCTAACAGCAGCTGATGGGATCTTTAAATTATTGTAAAAAATAAGTTGTATTTAAAGGTTGGTCAAATCAGGCAGCTTTGGTCAATTGGTAGCTGACTCTAAGTAAGTTGCGCTGATCTATATGTAATAATTTCAAACTTCAGATACCTTCATGAGGTATCTTCTTATGTTGTCATAGTTGGCTGTGGTGACTTGTTCTTCATAATGAGGAATAAGCTCCAAAGACTCCAACACTTTGCTCTGGGACCTGCTGAGGTCGGGGCTACAAATACGAACACAAACACAAACACAAACACATACATAAGCCTCTGACTTTGCTCTTCAGCTGCATCTGTAAAGAGGATGTGATTTATGTTTGTCTGTTCTGTGTGTTGCTCTCTGTACCTCTGTCTCCGTGCAGTCGAGATGGTGACAGCAATGTTCTCCCAGGCTGTAGTTCTCTCTCCTCTGCCTGGAGCATCACAGCCCAGACGACTCCAGCATTCATCAAACACACAGAGCCATCGCTGCCCTGCAGGCACCACGTACTGACCCTGTCTGCTTCAGAGGAACATCAACACGTTTTTACAGCTCTGAACCAAACTTACATTGACATAAACTTACATAAATACCACAAACATGTTTTCCTCCCTGATCCTTTGAAGAAAACACAGTAACTAAAAATATACATACATCAACAAAGATAATCCTGAAAAACCTGATCAATGACAAAGAACATTAAAGGAAAACAAATGAACGCAAACAACTGTCAAATACCAAACTGCTAAATTATACTCACATCGAGTGTTTTTTCTCCTTAGATTCAGGTTCTCCAATGGTTGGTTTGGTGTATGTTCCAACCACCTTCAAACCTGTGCTCCACTCTCCACTGAATAAACCCTCCAGACGGTCACCATTGGGAAAAGACAAAACACCCTTAAAGAGGAACAATAGGAAGTTTTAATACATGATGATTCTTGTCTTGTGTACTTGTAAAAAATACACAGAGATGTGAAAAATAGACAGAGGACACTAACTTTCCCGTTGACAGTCCAGTCATCAGAGAAATCTCCACTGAAAACTGTATCATCATCTGACACCAACAGACCTGGACCCTGATGACAAACATTATGTACATAAAATTGAGAAACATACAAATTTGTAAAAGGCTATTGATAAAGGAAAACTTAACGATTACAGGGGTAATCACAAGACACACACAAAAAATAAACAAATAAAAAATTGCCAAATTGTGATCTGAAACAATATGAGGCTCATGCTGATGTAAAAACTCAAGTTTACAGATGGCACCACCTCCTGTCTAAAAGTGGTATTACGCATCAACAAACTAAACAAAAACCTGCTGTCATTCACCTTTTTTCCTCTCATTTATCATCCGACACTGACTTGCTCTGAATATATAAATGTTGTGCACTTTCAGTTGAACTTACACTCATCTTGTTGTCTCTGAAGGTCCCTTCGAAGTAAAGACCGTTCTGGGTGACGACCACAGCGTTGCCGCTCCGCTGTTCATCTGACCACAGCCCCATGTACTTCTCACCTCTTTGTGAGAACACGAGAGAAGTGAAAGATCATCATCTCCTTTCATTTATACATTCTCGGGATACATTCGGTTCTGTCAGAAATACGTCAGAATCTGTCAGTTTACAAAACCTAGTTCCATTATCTTTAACTGTTACAGACTAAAAAACTAAACTTTATCACAAAAACTTCATGACCTCATGTTTCCTTTAGTGATATCAAAGCAGAGTTTTACTGTGCACATTCATTCAAGAAAAGAAAACATCACTAGAACAAAAAAAAAATCCTAGGATTTTTAAAAACTCTGTAGATTTTCTCCAAAAGTGCTCTGGTTTTTTGCAATTTTGATGAACACTAATTAGATCAAACTAAAGTTTTGTGTCATAATAGAAGAAAGAAGATCAAGTGCACCTCTGAGGTTTCAGGCAATAATGACAATAAATTTCTCAGGGATAGTTGATATGGAAAGCTTCTTAATATTGTGAGGATAAGAATTTTTTCTCATGGTTCTTTCAAAACTAATAACTGGACCTCGTGATGTCATCGTAAACTCCATATCCTGTCTTCTTGTGGTGAACCCACTGGCCGATGAACACGCCTGAGGATTTCTTGTCCAGCTTTCCAGAGCTCAGCATGCCGAAACCGTGACGTTTTCCCTCACAGAAGCAGCCTTCGTACACTTCACTAGTGGCATACCTGGGTAAAAGTCAAAGAGACATGAACACAGGGACAGAAAGAGTCTGAAACTGCAGGACTGAACATTGGGGCTAAGAAAACAGCAGAATTTCTGATTTTTTGACCTTTTCTCAGAAAACATGAATGATAACACAAAAACCTTTCTGTCACTCATGGTTAGAGGTTGGGTAAAGAATTTTATTGAAAAAAAGATAGATTACTCTTTTTAAATCATGATGACAACAGTTGTTTGTTAATAAAAGTCTTCACCCAACCTCTAACCATGAGTGACAGAAAGGTTTTTGTGTTATCAGTCATATTTTCTGAGAAAAGGCCAAAAAATCAGAAAATTCTGCTAAAGGGGGTGAAAACTTTTAGGCACAATTGTATATCTGTGACATGGAGCTATAATTCCATGATTTTTAGTGAACCTTTTTACATTGAGAACAAAGTTGACTATGCAGAAGACACTGAGCACTGATGCAGCTGTTTTGGTTTACGCAAAGATCTCAGACAGACTGTGGTGTTGAGAACGCACCTGCTAGTGTTTGGTCACCTGAGACCTAAAAACTCTCAAACTCCTACAATGTTTTACCTAGAAAGCCCAAATTTCACCAAGATGTAGATGAGTGTAGAAGTGATGTGGTGAATGTCTTATGTCTGGTATAAAGCATCTAGAAGTTAATGATGATTGGTAAATTGATTGGAAAATGATTGGAAAATTGGTTATGAAAAAATTGAAGAGGCAAAAAGGTGTTTCAGCTGCATTTATCCTGATGTGGACTTTAGCCACATAAAAAGCATGACATTTTCTGAAACTAGAAACTTTAATCTTTCAAATGAGGTGTCACTAATGAATTTTGACCTTATGGTTGACCAGTTATAAGCTCTGAAACACAAAGGCCAGAATTGGGTGGATGTTAAGGGACTCGATACGCAAAGAGGCAAATATTCTTAACAGGAACCGGTTATCAACACCCACCCCTATTGGTGAAAATAGTGATAGCAAAGTCTTTATATGGGTCAATGACGTGACGTCCCTTTTTTGTGTCCGAGTGCAATATTTCCATCCATCATGAATTGAGTATTTCATCACATGTATTTCTTTATTCTATGAAACCTGTGTTATTTGAACACATCTTTAAACTATTAAAATATAATACGTTTTTTTGTGTTTTGGTTCCTCAAACCCCCAAAATGTCAGGTGGTGCAACCGTCCTGACAAGTATCCACTGTAATTAAACTCTAAAAATTGAATGTCAGTTCTTGTAAATGGAAATTAAAAATACAGTGGCATTATTTTATGCTTGAACCTTTTTAAATAAAACATTCTTTGCAAATAAAAAGAATTTTAAAGCTGTTGAGAAATTTAAAAAACTTTTGTCCCGTAATTTTCACCTTGTCAAATGTCAGGGTGGTGCAACCGTAACATTAGACTTTTATTTTAAAGTGAAGAGAATAAAACAGGAAACAGGAAACTGCATCAGCCAGAGGAGCCCAAATGACATTTGTGACCAAGTGGAAAAGTTTGTAGATTTCTCTGAAATACTGATAAAAAAAGTTTTTTTCACTTCATTGTTGACTGGAACAATTTCCATGTCAGGTGTAACAACCAATGTTATAATGTGAAATGTTATTTTAACATCAAATTATTTATCTTATTCACAAATAAAAGAAATGAAACACACAAAATGAAAATGTATGAGTCACTACAGACACTTGAGAGATACTTGCCAGTAATTTCACACAGGAAAAATAACAGGAACATATAAATATATTTTCATATATTTGGTTGCGCCACCTGACATTTTTGGGTGCTCAAATTAAAAATACTAAAAAATAATGAACCTAAAAACTTTGAAATGTTGTTCAACTACTGAAATCTGTTAGAAAACATAATTCTTCACCCAGAAATATGTTTTTATCCATTTTCAAAGAACTTTAAAAAAAAGTGTTTTTAGACCCTCTTTTTGTCATTGACCCATATGTATAACTTGGACTTAAGCATTGTAACTCAGAAACAGAAATAACTTCATTAGTTCTAGTGTGTATTATAGTCTTAACTTAAAGGTTATCAGATTGAGTACTGACTTGTACTTCCCAAAACCATGGATCTTGCCATCTTTCCAGTGGCCTTGGTAGATGTCTGCTTTATTCAGCACTTTGTTCGGTATCATACACTGTCCAAAGCTGTAGAGGACAAAGAAGAAAGAAGCAATTGTACAGGATAAGTTTTCACCACCACTGTTTTAACAGTACAAAGAGTTTATACCTTAATCACAGGTAAAACCTTAAGGATAGAAAGATCTCTCATGTCAGCAGAGAACTCACCCATCCTCCTGTCCGTGCTTAAAGTTCCCACTATAGACTCGTCCATCTGGCCACTTCATTGTGCCACTGTCAAGGCACAGACACAAACACACACACAGACAAACTCACTCCTCAGCACTGGATGGGGTTACACATGTTCCTACAGTAACTTTGTGTGTCACAGTAAGAGATACAGAAACATGCTCTCTCACCTGCCGTGGACTTGTCCTGCCAGCCAGCCCCCGCTGTACTGAGCGTCTTTAAACCGTCCCTCCCCAGTGAACCTGTAGGAGGCTGTACGAGACATCGCAGTCAAACCTGGTGATGACCCTTGACCTCCACCACCCAAAACCTGATCCACTGACTCATTCAGAGATCTCAGCCACTTGTTCTGAAATATTAGCAGAAAACAGTAAACAGAGCAGAGAATAAACAATCACAGATGATCTTATTTCACTGTGTATTAAACTTATGCAGGTGTGTGTATGTGCTTTTTTTGCATCATAAAAAAGTGTTCATTACTTTTCTCTGTGGATTCAGATAATTGAAGTTCAACACTGTAACAAGTGCTGTGACCAAGACCACAAAAATAAGGTAGTCACTAATGTTATTCTCCTTCACAGTTTCAGTCTGACACATCCTGTTTTGGTTCATGCTTTCGTTACCTCTAGTTTGGATCACTGTGATCTCTTTTATCAGGCTGCCCTAATAAATCCAGAAAGACTCTTCAGCTGCTTCTGTGCTGTAGCTCTAGGACGAGGAAGACAGAGCACCTCCATCCAGCTTTTCTACACTGGCTATCTATGAAATCAAGAATAGAGTTTAAAATCCTTTGTCTGAAATCTGAAGATATTAACATTAAGGCACCATCACTTTTTAAGCAGCTTGTAGTGTCCTGTTACCCTTAAAGAACACTACACTGCAAGCATGTAGCAGACTCAGAAATAGTATGGGAGGTTGAGCCATCAGGTTCCCCTCCTTTGGAATCATCTGCCAGCTAAAAAACAAACAAACATTCATTTCTTGATAAATCTTATAGTTGGTGCTGATTCAGGCCTGGACCTGCTTTAAGATTGGACCACTGGGGGAGAGTTGACATGTGAGTTCCTGTTTCCCTCTCCTTTTTCTGTCAGTTAAAAAATTCAAATCTTATTTTCCCATTAGAGGTAAATCAATCTGAGAGTCCTTGAGCTTCTTTGCCTCACTGTTTCCACTGGATCATCAGATGTAAAGGGCCTGCTGCTGTGGAGCAGGTCTGGACTTACTGATGTTTTAGGAAAGTGTCTTGAGATACTATCTGCTGTGATTTGATGCTTTATAAATAAAGACTGATAAACTATTGTAACAGCAATGGGGCAGCTGCTTTCAGTGCCACATGGCTGATGGGGAAAAAATAAAACAGATGTTATAAGTAAACTGACTGGTTTGCCTCATTCTTTGGTTTCTATATTGTTAACAATGAATTGAAAAATGAAATAAATAAAATAATTTTGAAACCATGTCAATTTTCAGACTCACACACAGACGCTAACATGGTATTCAAACACATTTAATTCACATTTCCTGTGGTTTTACTGACATGTAAGCTTAATTTCTTTTTTTTTTTTTTCCGCTTGTAGTTTTGGCTCAAGCCTCATGTTGTAATACGTGACCAAGTGTGGTTGAGTGGTAAAAGTACCTTTTCTTGAGGTGATGATGCTACAATGGTGAAACTCTCCTCCGGGCAGGTAACTTTGATGGCATAACTGTGGACACACACAAGAGACACAAGAATGAATTTTGTACAAATGTAATCCACAGGTGCCTGCTTTACAATGGACTTTCTAAGAGATGATGATAATCAATGCTACAATAAACTGACATCAACTTCTGTCCATTTATTTTTGTGAGTGAGGGGGTTTTTCAGCTTGGGATTTGGTCTTGGTTAGAGTAAAATTTCTGCCACTTCAAGACAAAAATCTTTGTGTTGAATCATTTCAGAAGCCTCTTTTTTTTTAGCTTTTGTGACAGAGACATTATCAATTCTAGTTTCAAAGTAGACCAATGCCAGTTGAGCATCAAAATACTCTTTACCAGCCTTAAGATGGTGCAATAGAGTCAACAGTAGAAATCATTCCCTTCCCTCCAATGTGTCTCTAGGAAACTAGTTCTCCAACTCATACTCTATGATGTGTGAAAGAATGACCTTTCATGTGTGTGAGATTTTTACTGTTTATTTAGACTGCTTCAGCTTTAAGCAAATCTGAGATTTCAGTCGTACGTCAAATTTTATAACTTTTCGAGGGTTAGGAATCTGCTTGCATATGGAGTGAGATTTGTGCCATTACAAACTGAATTTGAATTTTTGTATTGAATTTGAAAAGCATACAGCGAGTGAAGGGTATGCGGACGTAATTGAAGACACATTCTGTGGATCTGTGCTCGACTAGTCTTCCTTATGGGCTCAGACTTTGTACCTGGCATGCTGTTCTGTGTTGGAATGAATTGTAAAACTGAATCTGAATTTTGCTAACCCAAATTGAGTTTTGCTTTTTGAATTTAATTTAGAATGAGTTGAATTTTCAAGAAGGTAAGATACAATTTCAAAACAGATAAATTCAATTTCAAAACATTAAATTCAATTTCAGATCATGCTTTTCTAATTCAATAGAAAAAATTAAATTAAGTTTCTAGTGGCACACATCTCACTCCATACTTACATGTTTATTGTTCTCAGAAACAAGTGGAACTAAACCATTACACATTATTGGATGTGTGAGGCTGAGTAACATGCTTAAGTTTTGATACATTTTTCCTTTTCAATATCATTATTGTCATTTCATTACAGATTATTGTCAGGTATGCACTGATGTGACTGTATCAGCTAATACCAATGCTGGACTGATCAGATACTAGTATGAATTTAACAGTCTTTACTTTATTGAGGATTGATGAGGCTGAGAATTATGTATTGTCAACTTCAAAATAAACAAAACTAACTAAAATGGAAAAAACAGTAATAAAACTAACTCACAGTCCAGTGCTGTCGTCTGTGACTGGTTTCACCCACAGAGAGTTCAGAGGATAGACGTTATGTGTGGAGAACTGCAGGTGAAGAAGGACAGACGTGTATTTTGTAAACAACTTTACATTCATCTCATGAACCTTTTCCTACACTTACCTCAGAGTAATGAGAAGTCTAAAAATCAGTCAAATCTTATTTCAGTTTAATTAAAAAAATAATTGATATTCACTTTCATTGACAATGCAGGATAAACATGGTATTATTTCTATCACTAATAACACCACACAACACCAAATAGAGAGAATGAGCCAGAATGCAAACGCAAGTAGCAGTCCTTCACAAGCAGCTTTTCTAACATCACTTTAAATGTGTCTGAGGTCACGTTTGAATTCATTACCAGTTTTACCTGTTTGCACTATCAACAAACCCGTCAGTGTAGCAGAAGCCAGGCCTCATGCTGCTGCAGAACAAAGCTGTGTGTAGTAACAGTTTCTCCTCAGTGGCTTTGGTGCATTTCTCTGATCAGCATTAAAGTTGTTATAACTATGAGTTCAACCTCCACAACATTTAGTCATGTGTGCTCCTCATAGCAGCAGTTTCTCATTCCTTACATCAAATAACAAATGCTTTTGGACTTGCATCATTTACAGGTTTTGCAGTTTATTGTTGTTTTGAGAAATACACTAATTGTTGTGCAAATATTGCTGGTGATGTGAGAAATGCACCAAAGCGACTGGAGAAAACTGTACAGTGTTGGCTAGTTTGAGGGTAAGTGGAGTAAACTAAATGACCAGTTATACTCACGAGGCTCTGTGAAGGAATGGCACCCTGAGTGAGTGAAGATACAAAAATATGAACTAAGTTAAGGAGACATGGTAGATTCCCAGCAGCAACAGAGAGACAGACGTGCATGAGCATCAGTGGATTAACTTGTTAAAAGAGATTCGAACCATAGAGCTCTGGGTTGTTACGATGATGGGACGTGTTATAGATGAAAACAGATTTGAAGCACATAAGGTTGATTAAAAGATCTTGTGGTTTCACTGTCTTTTACGATGTGCTAAGCTACCTGAAAGTACCAATTTACAAGCAGGAAAATCAAAATATGAACCTCTTTAGAGAATTTCTGGAGTTTATCACCAGCAAATTCTTTTTTATTGAAACACAAAGCTTATTTCATAACCTATTGATTTGTTGATTTGCCACTACAACTAGATCATAATGATGTCATGCAGCTTCCCACTTAGTTTGACCACTGGTTGGAGAAAACTATTTCAATGATTGTTTCATTAATTCCCTTCTGATGAGCAATAAAAGGCCACAACAGGTCATTTAGAAAAGGAAAACATTATCAACAACTAGAAGGGGGCAGCATTTCCTTTCAGCAAATGCAGGATGCTGAAATGCTGAGCCATATATCAACGTTGCGCACTCTCTTCCAGCAAATCCTTAACATTAAAATGCTAAGCCACAACCCTTACCTTCACATCTCCACTGCTCCATTGGAGGAGAGCTGAACTCAGTGACCTGCACCAGCCCTATTTCTTAATTCTGACTCTTCAAGAGACCTTCACTTCCTCCTACCATGACATCAATTATTAATAATTATAAAATTATTGATACTGTTCCTGAGAATTGCTTAGTGGCTGGTGTCCACTCTAAAACAGCAGAACTCAGTCATGAGGTTATGTCTTGTCTTGTGTGTTAAGGTTTTTTGTGACTTTGTTAAAGCTGCTGGCAATTTCACTTGTTCTTCAAAACGCCCCCTACAATGCTGACAAATATAAAGTTACAGAGAAAGGAAAGTTGAGGTAGAAAATTGATCAATCCTGAGCACAACTTCAAATGTATAGATGGGTTTAGTAACTTCAGGTAGTTTGTCGGATTCATTAATACCACATTCATCAAACCACAGCACTTAAACACAGCTGATTTGCACAATGAGTTAAAATGTACATACCTGTGTGTGCACCAGTGCATCATTGAACAGTATGAACCAGTGGTTAGAAAAGCGCCCGGCGTTCTGCAGAGTCAGGGTTCTGTTGCTGCTCTCACACACCACACGACGTTTAGGCAGACGTAAAACCTCCTGTCAACCAAACACATTCATTTCTCCAACAATATTTAAAAAAAGGAAAACAACTTTGGGATTTCTGACTGACATCAGGAGAATCTCTGCCTCTGTGAACTCAGGGATATGGAGGTTCATGCTGACATTTTAAAAACACCTTGCAGAGACTTTCTGAACCTCTTTTAAAACAGGCCTGTGGAAACAATGCTTACTCTTTTCAAAATTTCAAGGTGAGGTCTCTATGGCTGCCCAAATATCATCGCAATTTAATTATATTCAATACTGTTTTGTTTATATGCAGTTTCCATTGGAGCACTGACATTCACTTTTTTTTCCAGAGGGAACATATGATTAACAATCCACTTGTTCTAAATAACTTCAGTGAGAGATGACAATTATTATATCCTCCTGTGCTTCTTCTTTGAACTTAATTATCCCAGCCCCTTTTCCTGACCTCAGCCTGAAAGTATCAGGAATGACTTAAGAGTTAAAACTTGTTAATAAAGCAGGTGCTTCACTGCTTCTCCCCTACAGGGCAAATGACTATCAGTGAATTATACTTGTTAAAAAATACGCACTCAAAGTGACTTTTGGTAACTTAAAGTTTTTCTGTATCCTATGAAAAATGGGAAAACTGTTATCCCTGGTGACGAAATACAAGCCACAAGTTATTTTGAGTTATGTTTTCTTTGAAATAAAAGTTTTTGAGCAGCAGATAGCAATGGTAGCTAGTTTTAATTATGTTAAAGAAGTTGTCCTTACAGTAGACTTTCCTGGATGGGTCTTCCAGAAGAGCAGGGTGGTTTCAGCATCTTTTTTCCTTCTGTTCAGTGTCAAAGATAGAGATTCATAGCGACCACAGCCCTGATGGAGGGTCTGATACTCTGTGGTTAACTACAGAAGAGAGAGAAAAAGAAGAAAGGGTTTGGTAACCAGAACAAATGTGTATCTATGTCTTTTTTAAAAGTTTTCTTTTTGGGGGCTTTTTCTGCCTTTGATCAGGAAGAACAGGACAGAGAGAAGATAACAGGCCACAGACTGGACTTGAGCCTGGGCCACCAACTCTTGGGCGAACCATAGAGGGTAAAAAACATCGATGCCATCTCGCTTGGCTCAAAGTGAGGTCGCCACAAAAACTACTCCCCCTGGTGACTGGTTTCAGTGCAGGTCATAAACTCTGCCGCGCCCCTCCCCCCCAGCTACTCTAACTTCTTACACTCCCTCGCCTTCATCACAACAGCTTTTGTCTGCATTTAACCAAACAAAAGTGTGTTTTTCTCTTTTTTGTAATCTTCAGGATTAATAATTCTTTAACAAAAAGGCCATCTTGGTGCTGCAGCGTGGGATAATATCTATCCACTGCTTGCAAACAGACTCCTCTCTAGTCTTTGCTGCTTCATTAAAGCTGCTTTTTCCAGCTTTTCTCTCTTTCCCCTTTTCTGACTCCTCTAAGTGAAATTACGCCATAATATTTTCAATTCCTCTCTGTGGGTCTACACAGAAATTAAGTCGTAATGAGGAATGAAATTAAGAGTAAAGTGTCAAGGATTGGATGAGTAAATATCTTTGTTTTTTAATTATGATGTTGCTGCTTTATTTTTGATTGAAGCCTGCAAATAAAAGAGAACATTCAAGTCTTAAAAAAAAAATTGTCTCTGCATTCATTCCACAGAAGAAAAAAAACTTAAAAAATAAAAAATTACACCTCGTGAGAATGTTTCTCACATCTGTATATTGCGGTGATGTGAAGATATTATTTGGCCGCATTGTGTTCAAGTCCTTCTTTTCTGAGCCAAGAAGAGATGAGACTTTTGAAAGAAAAAAAAAATTGTTGCCCAGATTCTCTGTGGTTCTGTGCAAACTCTGGCTGCATGAAGGAAGCGTCTGTGATGAGGTTCTTTTGGCTTCAAAACAATGCAACGTTCACAGGTGGAGCCATGTTGTCCATTCTATATGGGCGTCACCATCTGTGCCCCATGTGTATCTTTTTCGACCAATCCCCATTAAGAACAGGCACTGCTGTTATAGTTGGTGAAAACCATTAAAAATATCTCCACACTAAATTTCTAAAATTAATGAAACTTTTATACATCTTATAATTGGTTTTTCAAAGGCTTCAAATAGCATTAGTACATCAAATTCCTGCATGAATAAATGTGTATTATCAAAACACTATCAGATAGATTTTCTTGGAATCCAGCCAAAGCCTCTCTTCATCCTATTTGCTAAATTTGTTCCGTCTAATCTGTAACTCTTAAGCAGCCAGCACACAGCAGACTGTTCTAATTCCCAGGTTGGCAACTCTTGACTAAGTACATGGCTTCACTGCGCTTAGCACTTGTAAGACACAGAACAAAGGGAAAGCAATGGAACTAACTGGTTTCTTACAGATACCTTCAAATTCTCATTTTGCTATTTTTATATCACATTCTTAACTCCTGGCATCTCAACAACCAACAACCCCTCATAAAAAAAAAACTGCCTCAACCCTGTCTATCTTATTTTACCCATGATATATATAAAAGAGGGGTTAAAGTGGAAATAATAAGATGAGGATCAGCTTCCTTCCTCCACTAGAGAAAAGCCCTCTATAGTGAGGCCTGGTTCCAACTTAATCCACTGCTTTTTTCTGCACGTCACTCACCACTCTCACCCCGTTTACAGCTCTATCCACTGGCCTGTCCTTTTTGAATAAAAGCCCAATAACAGCTCAAAAAACAATGTGAATTTCAGACCAATCGTAGAAATTCAAACAGGAGGAGGAAAAAACATCAATAAAGAGCGTATGACACATATACAAAGACACACAGTGACAGAGGAGGGAGTTTGGCCTCACCACGTCGTAACAGGTTGCCAGCTTGAGCAGGACTCTGCTGTACTGGTGGAGCTGCTGCAGTGGCCAGTATAAGAGTGAACCCAGATCAACTTCTCCACTGACAGATGGAGCAGATACAGACAGGTGAGCCAGGATGGTCTGCTGAAGACCTGAACACTCACTGAAAAACAGACAAACAAAAAGAACAGAGCGATCAAACCACTTCAAGAATGCATGAGTCTGCAGTTTTTCATTAAAAATACAGCTGATAGGGGCCAAAATGATTTATGTGCTGTCAAATAGCTCTTTTCCTCTGCAGGAGACAATGGCTGTGTCTCAAATCACATACTTTTGTAAGTACACTTACATGAAGTACGCTGTGTACACTGAACTTACTAGAAATTGTTCAAGGAGGTAGGGCTGGTCAAGTAATTTTATATGAGATAGAAGTGCAGTATTATCTGCTGAAAGATTCCAATCACAGACAGAGCAATATTTCATGCCCTGGAATGTGTCAGAAGATCAGATACAATTTTTGAAGTAGATTTTTTATGCTCTAGACCAGAGTTACTCAACTCTGCTCAACCCAAGAGACAAACTGTAAAAAACTAACTTTGCAAGAGAAGGAGAAAGGTGAAAAGTGGCAAAAACAGCAAGAAGTAGCAAAAAAACAAGCTTAAGTTAAGGTGACAAAAACAGTGAAAAAGAAACAAAAATGGGTGAAAAGGGGCAAAAATTGGGAGAAAACTTGGAAAATGGTCAGAAAAACTTTTTACAAGCCAAACATTTGTTTAAAATATCATTTTCTATTGTATTTGTATTGTAATATTCTCATTTTCTGAGACTTTGAATTGTGGGGTTACATTATCTGTACACTGTAATCATAAACATTTGAAGAATATAACGAGTCTACATTATATCCTGGTTTCACTTTCTGAAATGAGTAACCAAAAATATTGAACGTTTTTTTTGTCATTTCTAAATCCTGAGATGTAACAGTTTCTTTTATGATTATTTCTTAATAAAATCCCACTTTTCTACCTCATGTATGAGTTTTTCTCATTCAACTAGTTAATCAATCTTTGTCTATATATCACCAAATCATAGTAAACGTTATCTGAAGACACTTTCTTAATAGATTTTCTTTCTTTTTTTTTAACAGAAACCCAACATCAAGATGAGGTAAAAGTCTGATCTCAAACTAACCCACATGGAGAACAGACCTTTGCAGCATTTGGCATGTCACAATGGCAAAGAAAAACTTCCCTTTAACAGGCAGAAACCTCAGACAGAGCCAGATTCAAGTTAGACAGATATCTGCCTTGACTGTGTTGGGGTTAGGGAGAGAGAGAAAGGCAGAGTGAGAGGGAGGGAAAGAGACACACAAACAAGACAGAAAGAGAAGGATATAGACAGAGACACATGTACAGAGATAATCAAAATGAGAATAATAATGTAGCAACTGACATCAACAACACATAAGACAGGGAACCTAAAAATAATCGCACAACAGTTTGCAATTGCAACATAGAGGGGGAAAAAAATCACATTCAGATTACTTTAGAGCCGTTATTGTCCCTTCCTTTACGTTGCCAATATGGCGACTATTTCGAGTGAGAAGTGTCCTGAGTTGCACACTCAATTTTCTGACCGTTTTGGGTTAACCAGCTGAGAAATTAAAGTGTGCAGCATTTTGCCACTCTGTCAGAGTGAACAAATTTATGCACTCAAAGTAGTGAGTGCAAGTACAATGATAGTACGTGATTTAGAACACAGGCTTTGTGTTTCATCATGATGGTTTTCACAGGTCTACAACTGAAGATTTCTGTTAATAAGTAATCTAATAATGTTTCATTCATATGAATTTTTGGGAAAATCAAACTACCTAAGAACTCACATCAAGAAAAATGAATGAGCTTACTTTGAAAGTTTATATAGAGCCTGGAAGCCACCCATCACCTGGAAGTCATCAACTGAAGAACAATACCTACAGACACAACAAGAGGAAGAGATTTTTAAGTTCAATATTTAGAGCACCAACAACATTTTATTTCATTGCAATGTACTTTCCATATGTGAGTTTATTTACAAAATCCCTGTTTTATTTCTCTGATTTTGTACCAAAGATTTTAAAGACAATGAAACCTAATTCACTTCATATATGTACGCAGAGAGTTAGTCATAAAGTCATACATCTGCTCATATACAGAGCAGATACAGCAAGTTACTGAGGGTCAAATGGTTTTTAATTGTGAGGGAAAAAAATTCAGACTTCATTTGCCATCTTAACCTTCCAAACTGTATTTGTATCTGTAAAATGAATTGTTTCAGTTACTTAAAAAAGGCAGACATTGTTCAAAAAAGTCACAAGAGACATCAGATACAATAAACAATTTCAAGTATTCAAAAACTGCCAAAAGAAGGCAGACTACTGCAATAAGTAAACACTAGAATATTCAAGTTAATAAAGAGATATGGGTGTTTTGGAAGGACAAAAAGGGATGCTTACTTCTTATAAACGTCCACAAAGTGCTCAGTGTGAGTCAGCAGAAGAAGAGAGGTGACGTCCTGTCCTTGCACATTGTGTAGAAAATAGCTGAGTGATGTTGAATGGCGACCAATAAGGGTGTGAAGACGAGTGAAACTCTCACAAAGAGAGAAGAAGAGGTGAGTGCATGGTTCCCCTAATGATGCACAGACACTCTCTGTAAAGGAGATTACAAAGACACACATGCATTTAGTTCATATAGTCACCATAAAAGCATAAAACATTGCTCTAATGAGGTCTGTATTATCTCCTTGAAAGAATTTTGTTTACATTTAAAAGGAAAAAGAAAATTGAATATTTTTAATTAAGGAGGAAAGTTAGTATCGTACAGGAGGAGTTGATACTGTCTGTGATTTGTGCACATCATCAGTGAAGGATCCAGTAAGAAAAGCTCTGACCTCTGTTGCGTAGGGGTGTGAGCAGAAGCTTCCTGGTTCTGCTTAACCAGCAGAAAAACTCTCTCTCTCTGGAGGCCAGCTCATGGACAGCTGAGATAAAACCCATCACATTCTGGTCTGCCAACACTCCACAGTTGGAACCACCGCAAAACACACTGCTGATGTAGCCCAGCTACACACACATACACACACACAGACAAATATGTGGGCATTAGGTTTCATTTCTTCAGAGTAAGACAAACAACAGCTGTATCTTTTTACTCCACTCTCTGGAGTATGTCCAGTATTTTTTTGTGTTGTTTTTTCATACATTGACTCTGCAAAGACTCAAAAACTCTGCTGAACAATGTGGACAAAATTTCATATCTCGATATCAATGCCAGGTATCTTGATATCGTAACAATACAATATGACTCTGGGTTTAGTGAAAACTGAGCATTTTTCAGAAAAATAAAAGCATGATATTATAACAGGCTTTGGAAAGTACAGTTGATGGATTAGAGCTCAATGTCAGTCATCAACATTAACGGAAAGTCGCCAATAATGATGCGATTGCCTGAGCTTTACAAGCAGGGTGAGCTGGGAAAATCTACATTATTGGGAAATTCATATCTTGAATTTCTATACCTCGATATCAACACCATAACAATTTATCTTTCAGATCTACTGCATACTACTTTCTCTATCTTTTACTCATAGAACTGTAGAGAATATGGACATAGAGTCCACAACATCCCCCATTTGTTTGTGATACAAAGTTTTGAAGCCTATTATTAACAGGGGGCTGTAATGGTAATGCTGAACTCCACACAGCTTCATTTAAGTTTAATTGAAAAAATGAGGCAGCTACTGTTGCCTGCCTGTGAGTCAAGTCAGCCATTTCCTTACATGTGCAAAAGTTGTAAGCTTAATATTCAACCTGGACCACTTTTTGAACCAGAGTATAAACGTTAATCTTTAACATAAAAATCATCTTGGTTGGATCATCATGTATAAGGTTTCCAGTGTTTTTGCAGCTAACCTCAAGCAGACAGAGGAAGATGTTTAAAGCATGTGAATCAGATTCAAATGAACAAAGACTTATACTTTGTCAGTCTGTTTTTTTTTTTAAATTTCATCAAATGAAACTAGAAGCCACACACCTGTTCAAAAGTTTTAGAACAGACCAGTTTTTTTTACTGACATTCAAGCAGTTCAAGTCCAATGAATAGCTTGAAATGGTACAAATTTGCGTTTCAGGTCAGCTCAGTCGTCTTTTCTTTGTAGACGAGAGGCCAAAACACAACAATACCTTTGCGTTTTACACTAAAACTGTTGCCATGTAAACAAGGCCAATTTGGTTTACAAATAGACTCAATACTTAGTTATTTTTTAATCCATTGATTATTTAGTCCTTGCTTCCTTTCAGTGAACAATATAACATCAGAAAACATTCAATAAAAAGTTTTAAAATGGGGTCTTCCTAAACTTTTGACCATTAGTGTTTATTCCTTCATATATTCCAGTGTAGTGGTGAAAAAAAACACTGTTACTGTCAACATGAGCAAACCACAAACAGTTTTTGTCAGGTTTGTTTTCTGAATACTAACCTCCATGCAGAAGGGAAGCAGTCTGGGTCTGACTGTATAACTCTCTGCTCTGTTAGGTGACCTGTGGTATGACCTTTGACCTTTGTTCGACCTCTCAGTCTGCACCGATACGGCCTCAGGCTGCTGACCACAATGCAACAGGACTGGTTGGATACAGTCTCCATCCGCCAGGAGGAGGGACTGGCTCTGACCGGCTGAGACGTCCCAAACACGGAGACCGTCAGACAGCTACGGTGGCCCATTGGGGATAAAACAAAGTGTGCCATAAGGAGACTTGCAAGCTTTATAGTGACTTCATATCATAACCTGTGAAATTTTTATTGTGTGCTATTACACCATGAAGACATGATACTGACCTACTGAATGTCAAATAAATGACTGAATCGCACTAAAATAATGTAAATATGTTGAGCACAAATGATCAGATGATTGAATGAACAAATGTGTTCTGTACCTTAGCTTGTTGAGGAACCGTGACAGGACTGTTGACATGACCCAGCTGTCCACACATGTTACTGCCCCATGAATACACCTGCAAAACACAAGGTTAATGCTAAGAATGATGCAAGTGAGTGTTGGCATATGTGTGTTTTCTGTGTGTTTTTTTTTTACCTGACACTGCGCAGTGAGAGCCAAAGAATGGTGTGAACCAGCTGCAACTTTGATCACCTCCTCACCGGTCAAGGACTTGATACATAGAGGCTGAAGTCTAGATACGAGCATACACAGAAATACATACAGATTATTTCATGTCAACTTAAACTCTCTGATCCTAAGTCTATACTTGAAGTATGTGTGTGTTTGTGTTTACATGTGTTCGGTCAGACCTAGCTAGCTGATCTCCATGGCCCAGTTGCCCTTCAGAGCCACGGCCCCAGCTCCACACCTCTGTCTCCAGAGTTGGTAGCCCTTCCCCAGCATCCTCTGCTGCTGCAGCCTGGTTCCCACAAAATGAAAAGGGACAAGGCCTTTGACGCCTCGGGGACCCTGTAAGAAAAACACATCATCTGCAAGTAAACCATCTGTAACAGGGTTGGTTTAATGAACTATCACTTATTATTTGTGATTTTTTGCTTTGTGGTTGGTACTTGAAAGGCTCAAAGATATTTTGAAACTTGCTTTAACACAGGATGTGTCAGCACTGACACATTTGCACAGTCACACTTTGAATGTCGTTTATTCCTCAACGGTTTGTGAAAGCAGCAATGTGGCTCTTTTTGAGGTATTGCGGTGATTTTAACTCAGGTATTTAAAGAAGCCTGTAAATACACAGACTGCAGAGCAAATGGATGAAAGGGATGCACAAGGAAAACAGATCTGAGTTTTTCTAAAAATGACCAAAAATAAGATCCTCCCAGGTTATAAAATCTCAACTGAAGTTTCTGTGTGATTCTGTGACAAGGAGCATCTACAGGAGCAACAATCATGTGAGAAAGGTAATGTTCGATGGATTGAATTTCCGTATGAAACAGGCACTCTCTATCTAGTTTTTACTTTGTATATGTGATTGTTTGTGCAGATTGACGCTTGTATTGTGTGGGGACTTTTTAAGAACAGTTTGCCAAGTCTTATTCGTACAAAATGTGTATTTCACTGTTGATGAAATGTAGTAACCTTCCTACGACTGAGTAACAGGCGTGTGTCTGTGTGTCACACTGTGTAATATAGCACATTTATTTTTTTGTGCTGTTTTAGAACAGTGTACTGAGTCTTCTTTGTACTGTGTGAGCATGATTTGAGGTTAATATTGTGAACTAACCTTTTTAAAACAATGTACCATGCCTTGTTTGTACTAAAAAGTGTCATGAGCAGCTGAAAATCTTTCTCCTCTACTTTCAGTTTCAGTTTTTGTCTAATGATGAGGAGCAGCCATTCAAGAGGCTTGTGTACTCAGAGAAGGAGAGGCCAGGGAGATGCTGGAGGCTCTGGTGATGCTGCCAGACACACTTTTTTTTTAAAACAAAATAAGAGAAAATATCCAAAGTGTTATTCTATATAGGTTTTAATGTTCAAATTTTTGTTTGCTCTATTTGAGTGTGGCGTTCTTTTTTTTGTTTTTTGTTTTCACTAAACCTCTAAAATCCAATTCTTTGGTTTTTTTTACCCTTCAGTTCAATTTTTTTTTTCTCATATAGCATACAGCATTTGAGAAATAGCTCTCAGATATTAGAAGTTTGAAGTATTCCAGAAAAAAATAGCCCCAAGCACTTACTCACGGGATGTTATTTTGACCCTTTCAGAGTTAAAATAAGCAAAATAGCCCAGACAGGCATTTTGAGGCTCAGGTGTTTTAGGATTAACAAAGAGTTATATCAGGCAAATGTCAACATTATAGACACTATACCCTTACAATCGA
Source organism: Thalassoma bifasciatum (assembly GCA_008086565.1). Classification (NCBI taxonomy): domain Eukaryota; kingdom Metazoa; phylum Chordata; class Actinopteri; order Labriformes; family Labridae; genus Thalassoma; species Thalassoma bifasciatum. The sequence continues at coordinate 230,951 of RPOG01000633.1, forward strand.
GGTGGAGCCCAGCAATAAATCTATAAAGAGCAAGCTTGGTTCTGTCCAAAGTTCAGAAAGCTAGTAAAAATGTTCATTTATTGGTGGTTTAATGACAGTTCTTTAACATTACTTTGTTAAAATCCAAACAGAGATGTTTAAAGCAGGAAATACTGAACATATAGTGTCTAGACTTTAAATCTTGGAAAATGAATAAATGAGCAAATTTTTCTAGTGTTGTCAAATATCTGATCTGTTCCTACCACGTGTGGGCGTCCCAGGCAGAGAGCGTCTCCGGTTTGCATCTTTACCCCTCTGATTTATATTGGTGAGGCTGGAGCTCTTCTGTCCCTTCAGTGCCTTCTTCTCTGCTGCAAGAAAAAGCTGAACTTCTTCCAAGAATGCTGGGGGACAGGAGGATGACATGTCTTCTCCTCTGTTTAGTGGGATATAAGATCACAGACCAAACAGTAGGTACGATGTAGGTGAGAATCATTCTGGTATGTGTAAAGAGCACAGTATGTATCTGTGTTCTTAGTTTATATTCTTCACAATCACGATAAATAAACATACTCTGATAGGAGCTACCTGAACATGAACAAGCAGTTTCAATGACAATCACAGACTTTCTCATACACTAGCTGTTTGTTACAGCTAGATTCATAAACAAACTCAATGAAAAATGTCTCCAACTCTTATTTCTTACCTGTTCGGTCGGCTTTTAATTGTCGAGTCTTCTTTGAGACTTTCAGTCAGAAGATCAGTCATTGGAGTTGAAGAAACACAGCTGTCTTCTACAGTAAAATATGGTACAAGGGAGGGAAAATATGAGAAGTAAATAACAAAAGTCACCCCAAAAAACTGTGAACAAATAAAGTATTAGATAACCAATTAATCACTCAAACTATAAATACATTTCCAAAACGGATTAATTTTTTGAACCTGAAGTGTAGCTGCTGAGTGAGTCAGTGTCCCCCGTCATGTGGTCCCATGAGTTTCTCTGAACAACATTCTGAAGCTCCATTTCATCAAGGACAGCAGAGTCCTTATTGGCTCGCCACACAGGTGACGAATGGGAGAAGACACCCCCGTCTACTTCAGTGAGTGGGTTGGTGTGCTCATGGGGATCAAGGTTGGGGCAAACTCCACCACCAGCTCGTCTTGGTCTGGGGCTTCTTTTCCTTGAATGGGCCTGGAAATGCAAACAGAAAGGTGTGTCACAGATTTTAACCTATTAAATAAGCAAAATCAGATACTGTTTAACACTGCATTAGAAGCTGCTGAAAAAATGTGACAGTTTGGGATTCACCCTCAAACATTCTACCGCTTCTTGACTCCATCCGTCCTCTGACAGGACGTCCTAACACACTTCTCTTTCTTCAGTCTGTTAATGTCAAACCATCCTCACCTTGCTTGACAAAACTTTAGTCAGCTCCACTCCTAGAGGACAGTAGTGACCAGAGTCAGCTGCCGACGAGTCATCCCTCATTGCTGCAAAGGGCTTAGGTGACTGACTCTGCTCCCTTTTCTCAGCATTCTGGGTATTGTAGTTTTTTGGAGGTAAACTTTGAACCAGGGCCAGGCTGTGGTAAGCACCGCAGGCAACCTGTGGAGATCAAGACAATATTTCTGGATGTAAAACTGAGTGTGTTTTGTGATTCTAAAGTGGCAGTGAAGATATCAGAGAAGGCGAGTACCTGGAGTACATGTCTGCCTGCCAAGTGCTCCACCTGTTTAAAAATACAAGTAAAGTAAATAAAACAATTAGTTAATCTATCAGTAAACATTCCTCAAGTGGATAGATGCAAACAAACCTTCTGTGGTTTCCATACAGGGAAGGTACTGGTGACCAAGCCAAGCTGACACCCACTCCCCCAAGCCCAGAGCTCGTTCTGGGCTGAAAGAGCCAGACTATGCTCCCGCCCAAAGGACAGATGCACCACCTTCACCACTGCTGGAGGGACAACATCCCTGTCTACCACAGCCACCGGGCAAGGCTCTGAAACTGACAGGAGACATCAAACATTTCCTTTGCATGTATAAACTACAGAAATATAGGGTATATATCACTGATTAATCAACACTGATTCACAAGAGCAATCAAAGAACAAGTGGTTCACAAACTTTGACATGTGGCCAGAAATTAAGTATCCTGTTATTTATAAACAATGCAAAGCCTTCACTTTCGGAATAATATTACTGTTTGTAATTAGGGCTGTACAATTAATCAAAAATTAGACAAAATTGCTGTTGCAATATTCTCATCACAGACAGTGCTATATTTCTATCACCTCAAATGTGTCAAAATATCAGCTACATTTTTTGCAGCAGATGTTTTCTGCTCTACACCAGTGTTACTCAACCCTGCTCAACCAAAGAGACTAACTTCCTTTTGAAAAGACACAAATTGAGTGGTAAAAAGAGACAAAAACAGCAACATAACTTAGTTTTAGGTAGTAAAAATTGCCAAAACAGCAACAAAAATTGGCATTCAAATTAGGATGAAACCTAGAAATTCACAAAAAGTAGCAAAAAAATGGTCCAAAAGTGGCAAAAATGGGCAAAAACAATAAAAATTGGGAGTTTACCAAGAAAATAGTGAGAAGGTATTAAAAAACTGGTCCTAAAGTAGCAAAAAAGAAGTGAAAATTGACTATAATGGACAAAAAGCAGTCACAAGTAGCAGTTCTAGTTGGTTATTGTTGTGCTGTAATTAATTTAACTGTTCATGTCCTGTATATAAATACATATAAAATTGGAACCTAGAAATAATTACACAAAAAAATCGCAATTACATTGTGGGAAATAATAATTGGAATCAGATTATTTTTGCAAATTGTCAGCCCTTTTTGTAATAGATTGTTTTTTTGTATCCAAGTGACACAATACCTTCAGAGAGAACATGACACTCAACTTGCAATTTAATAAAGTCCCACAATTGTAGTACTGGATGGGGGGATTGCTGAGCATAAATGAAACGCAACAGTTGCTCATTACTGCTTGTGAATTATTACCCAGTATGTTACTCTCATTTAAAGGAGGAGTTTAACACATTTTACACTTTTCTTAATGAGACTGTCAGGGAAATGCATTTGAAGTGGACTGAAGCCCCTTTTTCTACAAACTGTTGTGACTCGTGCATTTGTTTTGGAAGATGAAGAGTTGTACTTTTAACACTTCTTCTGTTCTGACCAAGGTAATTATAGTTGTGTATTTTTCTTCAGTTTTTACTTTTATTTCATTTTGACTTTTTGTTTTCAATTTCAGTTTGTTTAGTTCTTATTTCCAGAAATGCTTAATTTGAGTTTGATTCTGTTAGTTTCAGTATTAGTTTTAGGGTTTTTTTGTAATATGGGAAATACTGTTGGTTTCACTTCACGTCATTCCACTGATCTGATACTACATGTTACTTTTTGGATTTACATTAAAGTAAATTATGAAACATGTTGTGAAGTAAATCACAGGCAACAGTTAAAATGTGAAGCTGGTTCCATCCTCACAAACTGAATCACTTCAGTAATAAACACACTGGAGCTTCAATCAAATCATTCTTGACACAGTAACCTAGACTTGTTTATGAAATGAAAAACACTTCATTAATGCCAGAAGTGTCATTTCAATCTTGTAGCTTTTTTTGGTTATAGTAATTTAGTAATTTATAAAAGTGAGACATTACACATAGTTTTATGTTTAATTATATTATACTATATTAACTGTTTTTGATGCTCTACGGCAGTGATCATCAACTGGTGGCCCGCCAAACCTTCCAATCCGGCCAGCGACTGGATTCTAAAATTGGTTTACTGTGGTGTAGGTGATAGGAGCCTGACTCATAAAGGCTAAAAATGCCTCAAGTTTTGTATTGATATGGAAAATATATGAGCAATAAACATCCAATAACATTGGTATGCCAAAATTTGAAATGTATTTCATCTATATTTTTATTTATTTGAGGGCCTGGCCCCCAAGGTGACTGTCCAGTAAAATTCAGGCCCTCTGATAAATATAGTTGGTGACCCCTGCTCTAAGGGAAGACAATTTAAAAAGGGACATAGTTTGACTGGACAAACAGACAGGATGACTGTACAGATAAATTGGAGATTTAAAGAGTGACATGATTTCGCTCAACCAACCTGTGATGTTTGAAGATGCCCCACTCTCAGTCTGCCCACACTGGCCTGCCGTGTTTTCCCCCCACATGAACATGTTGCCCTGATCACTGAGGGCTCCACAGTGAAAGCCACCAGCAGCCACAAGGACTATTGTCTTTCCCAGCAATGAGCCTTCAAGCACTGGGGCAGACACTGGGACGCTTACATCCCTCCACAGCAGCTCACCAAAGGAATAAACCAGACCACCTGTCAGACAGCAACAAGCAAGTCAAGGCCAATCTGAATGCAGTGTATTATGCCTGATACCAAACTTTTATTTAAAAAAAAATGGAGCAGTATTGTTGGACAGCGAAGCAAATTTGTGTAACCAATTCACCTTGTGTAAGAAGGAGTCCATGGTGTTCACCCAGAGCAGCCTGCAGCACTGGCCTGGAGAGAAGCACCCTCTCTGGACTGGGCTGGATACTGGGGCTCCAGATGTGGAGCAGACCTCGCTCTGGAGGTGTTTGGGTTTGCTCCTTTACAGGGCTGTGGACAACAAATGAAAATATAATGGTCTTACACGCAATTTGAAATGAAAACAGATTTCAGTACCATGTTATAAACCTCATGAAATCCTCTTGTTGGCTTTAGTTTGATTTCAATGGCATGAGTTCTATGGGGGTTATTCATTTATCTATACACCATTAAAGGTTTGCACAACACCAGCAGGTCCTGACATGCTGTTATGTTTCCAGGAAGGACAGCAGCATCTGTCAACAAAAGGCTTATACTGAGTTTGATACATACAGAAGAGCTGTTCCTCTTGTCTGCTGTAAGTAGATGAATGCCTTTGATTACACAAGTAAGATCACTACTTGAATGAATAAAACCAACAAACTGACTGGTGCACTCCTGTTTCTTTGTGGTTTTAAAGCTGATTATTTAAATATTTGATACGAGTTCTATGTTCTCACGCTTTAGTGCACTTACCAGTACCATGGCTTTCCATTTGCTAGAGGCTTTAAGAGCAGCCATATAAACCTAAATAAGAATGAGAATAAAAACTCTCTTTCAAAAATCATTCCCTTGTCACACCTCTGCCACTAGGGGCTGAATGTATTATAACTCAGTTTAACTTTTTTTGTTTTGTTTTGTTTTGTGTTGTTCCCCAGGCTAATAATATTACCAAGTTTGGCTCATTGTATAAAGACAGAGAATCTAACAATAACCATAAGAAATGAAAGGGACAAAAAAATTCACCATGTTCCTTTTTTTCTCTTTAAAGTTATATTTTGGTTTTTTTTTTATGCCTTTAATGTAGGAGAGGACAGTAGATAGAGCAGAAAACGGGGCCAGAGTGGGGACTGAAGTGGGTAGGAGGCCACAGGTTGGGCTTGCATGGAGGCCACCCACATGAGGAGCGAACCTCACAGGACATGACCTGAACTACTAGGTCATCTGTGCTCCACAATGTTCCTTTTGAACTGATTTAAAAATAATAATCAAAATTTAAAAGAAAAATTAAGGGTGGGTTGTTGGAAAGCAGGTGGGCCTGAGCCCCCTGTGCTCACCCACAACATTGCCCCTGGTTTGTGGGTTATCAAAGATAGCAACTATAAACATTCAAAGATCATAAATTGTTTTTGATTTAGTCATAAATCAAAATGTTCAGCAAACTTCAACAAGTATAGTAAAGCATTTTGAGTATTTTCTGGTTGCCAATAGAACCAATATATTTCTCAACCTTAAAAACTGTGGCTTGATGTATGGGGATGGGTACCAGTTCCTGTAAGAATCAATAAGAAATGGATCAACCCATCGATATCAATAGTCTCTTTGCTCAACGATTTCCTTATCAATTCTTTTCCACAGCTGGAGATACTGTCAGCCCTGAAAGATTACGGATCCTTCCAGAGAAAGCGGATATGCTTTTTAAATAAGAACTGTTGAGTTTGTTTTACTGACAAATGTTCAAAGATCTAGGATCCAGTGACTTCCGTATTTGTTTACTTAAAACTCAATAAATTGTTGACAAAACCTGTCAATCTACCTTTTGTGTGCAGAAAATTCACAGGAGGAATCGATAAGGGGATTGATAAAGAATCAGATTGATAAGCAGAATAGATAACTGTATTGGTATTGATAAAATCTTATCAATACCCATCTAAGGCATGAAACTTGTGAGATGGAAAATCCATCTAGTCTGACACCAACATTTTCCCAACAGACTTTAGGGAGTGTGGTATGTTTACCTTTCCTCTCTGTTCTCCATCACTCCAGGCTTTTCATCTCACAGAGCATTGAAGTCATCTTGATAAACGTATTCCCAACACTGGTGTTCTGTTTACTACAAACAATTAGACAGTGTGCTGAGGAATGATAGTCCACGGTCTTGTTTGGCACATATTTGGTCCATCTGGCTGCAGGAGCCTCCTTACTGTAAAACAGCAGTTTATTAGAAAACAGAAATTATGTTTAACTGACATCATGTGTGACATGCAACAAGACTGGTTTGAAGATATAGTAATACCAATCATCGTGTAAGTTTTGTATGATATTGCCAACATTGTAACTGTTTCAGATGTAGTGTACATGTTTCCTCTTGATCTTCAACGCCCACAGTAACATTGTGGCTCCTCATCTAATTGCTCTGTGCCGCCACATGCTCCTCGGGGCATTGAAACAAAAACTACACTGTGCGTTACCCACTTGATCAATATGATCCCCAGACATCAAAACCACTATGCCACACACACACACACACACACACACACACACACACACACACACACACACACAAACCACCGTCTGTCACGGTCTAGGTGGGGTGACATAAGAATGAACAGTGGTATCTGGCATAAAACTTGTGGCTCAGTAAAATGTACCAGTTCCCTGGAGGTTTATTCCAGTTTTCAAAATGACATACCAGTCCCATCAGTGGTATGCCAGTGGCAAAATGGAATATATCACCTTATAAAAACTGGCATACCAGAAAAAAGTGAGATACACCTCTTTAAAAAAACTGGCAATCCAGAAAGAATGGAGTATACCACCAGATATAAACTGGCAAAGCAGAAAAAAAGGAATATACCACCTTAAAAAACTGGCATACCAGAAAAAAAGGAATGCACCACCAGATAAAAACTGGCATAGCAGAAAAAATGGAATATACCACCTTAAAAAACTGGCATACCAGAAAAAATGGAATGTACCACCGGATAAAAACTGGCATACCAGAAAAAAAATGGAATATACCGCCAGATAGAAACTGGCAATCCAGAAAAAAATGGAGTATACCACCAGATATAAACTGGCATAGCAGAAAAATGGAATAAACCACCTTAAAAAAAACTGGCATAGCAGAAAAAAAATGGAATATACCACCTTAAAAAACTGGCATACCAGAAAAAATGGAATGTACCACCGGAAGAAAATGGAATATACCACCAGATTAAATACTGGCATACCAGAAAGATGGAATATACCACCAGATTAAATACTGGCATACCAGAAAAATGGAATACACCACCAGATAGAAACTGGAATAACAGAAAAATGGAATATACCAACCGATAGAAACTGGCATACCAGAAAAAAAAATGGAATATACTATCAGATAGAAACTGGCATACCAGAAAAAAAATGGAATATGCCACCAGATTAAATACTGGCATACCAGAAAAATGGAATATACCACTGTTGCTTAGTGGCTTAGTCCTCCTTGAAACACTTCGGTCCATACATAAATAAACATGAACAGACATGAATATACTTGTATGAAAAGCCATCTTTCTGTCTGTGTTTCCGTTTATATAAAGTTGTACTGTTACTAAAAGATGGTGGTCAGAAAACTGAATGTACCAGTGTTAACTAAGTCATATAGTACTGAAGGAACTGGTATGCCAGTTGGAAAACTTGAATATACCACTAGGGAACTGGTATGTTCCACTCAGCTGAGTGTTGTATGTCTGTTACCACTTCAGTGTAGGGGAGTGTCTACATGCCTGGCGAATGGGAACAGAAGCACTTGTAACTTACAAACTAAGAACATGCCATGTAACTTTATGTGTGGTACAAAGGTAAACTGCAATGTCAATTAAAACACAGCACGAAAATCGAGTGTTGACAGTGTCTTAATGCGAGCTTCACTAAGGCAACAACCGTGGAAAGCTCAGAGCTAAAACTGCTAAATAAGCTAACTTAACTTACCTATTCCACGTCTGAGCCCGAAAGAAACTTAGAGACATGATGATGCAGAGACTCTGGACACATCCCGTCCACCCTGTGTAACTGTCAAAGCACAGAGTCTAATCTACGGCATGTTTTTGATCCCAATCAGCGCCGCGCAGTAAAAGCAGAAGTTAACTCTGACAGCTCTGGTTTGTTTAGAGGCAGCAGCTACACGATGGCAGCCGAGCGGGGACAAACATGACGGAGTTGACACACCTGTAGCTACTGCGCTGGCAGTGAATGGTGATTGGTGATTGGTCGGTTCAGGACCCAGTTGTTAATTACAAATTCATCTGTATTCCCTTGTTAAATCTGCTCAGGCAAAATGAGGCTATAGCAGACAGTTTTTCTTCAATACTCTGTTCGTTAATGGGTCATTCTATGAAATAGGTTGCTCTACTGTCCCTACATTATTTACCAGGAAAATAGTAATATAACGCAAAATTTTCTTCAATAAGACACAGCAGTTTCGTCTGCTGCGTTCCTCCAAAACATTTCAAAGTTTCTCCTTCTCTGCAATAAATCTTGCAATAGACAGAGTATTACTTTCATTTAGAAGTTACAGTCCCTGACCAGCAGAGGGAGCTCAAACCTTGGTAAAGCTGCAGAAGAATTGAAGCAGATTATCGATAATATTCAATATTCATTAATGAGGGCAAGAATTTTCAAATTCAAAATCTGGACATAAGATTCATTGGAGTCATGGTTATCAAGAGTCAGAAATAGGTCATCATACATGAATTGGTGTCTGAAAAAATGTAAAAGTAATGTTGTGTTCTGAATTACTGAAAACAGACCCAGTCACACAGATGAGCTGAATGCTGCTGATAAACTGATCTGGGTTTCCACGACACCTCAACAGAGCCACTGTGATACACCACACTGCTGCAGTAATTCATGCAAAAGAAGCCTCAACCAAGCACTGAGTTACTGCACGTCTGTAATAAAATATCCTGTTATTGGTTGTATGTAATATTCTAACTTCATGAGACAGTGCATTTTGGATTTTCATAAACAGTAAGCCATAATCTTGTTAAAAGAGTAAACATGTTTGAAATATTTCACCCTGTGTGCACTGAATCTTAATCATGTAGAAGTTTCACCTGTTTACTTGAACTGTTTAAATGAAGGTATTCAACTTGTATTTGTTAAACAGTTTTCAAAGAGAGAGAAACTAATGTAAACAGAGAGAAACAAAGAGGAAACAAACACTGAGCAAGAAAAGGATTTGACAAAGCGAAACAAAACAGGGAAAATGTTGTAAAACTATTACACTGTAAACATTGAAATGTTATCAATGCACGGAAAAGAAAACCTTAAAACCACAAACGTGTAGCTCCTTTCATAACAACAGACGGGTTGGTTTCTTTAAAACAGGCGCTTTATTTTAGTGCATGTTTGGCATCAAGCGTTAACACATCTGCAGTCAGCAACTTCTCCATTTAGCACTCATTGCAAAAGGGTCTTTGATGAGAAGATATCTCAGCTCATACCTCTCCATTTGCATCCTTCTCACTTTTCTCACATCTCATCTAATTATGTTGAAATGCTGAGGTCCTTCCAAGATTAAGGTACTTTGAAGAACGAGATTTAATAAATAGGACTCATGGGTGTCTCTGAGTTCAACATTAGGGTGAGGGTTGTTGCTTAGCATTTCAGCATTAAGCCTTTCCTGCGAGAAAGAGCTTAATATGGAAATGCTATGCTCAGCATTTCAACATCCTGCATTTGCTGGAAGGAAATGTGGGGCCAACCTCTGGTTTTATTTTATCCATTCATGAGAGTGTACAACAATACAATATTAATTTATGCACACATTTTTCTGAACATGTGAACTTGACACATTACATGACTAGAAAGAAACAGCACACATGGGTGGGTTCATCTCATGTTGCCAATCCAAGTTGCATTGGATGGATATCAAGGTATTACACACTGTTAAAAATTACCAAGATTTCACAGTTTTTAACAGTATTATTTTGCAGTTAAGTGTAGTAATCAAAAGCCTCTGTGATATCACAAATAATACCTGCAAAAATTACTGTGACATTAGACTTCACAGCATTTAAATGCGGTTTCACAATAAAATACAGAAATCAAAATCATCTGTAATGTAACAGCTTGTTACTGTAAATTTGAATTTGTTGAATTGGCTTCTGGGAACTTTATTAATGGGAAATGCCATCAAACCTAGCGCTGCAGAAGAGGACGTTCTTTTGACTTTCACAGTAAAAATGTTACAATGATAACTGAAGAGAAATGAAAAGGCATGCATTTAAGAGGAAAATACTGTGAGAATATTTAGTAGTGAACAACTGTGAAGATTACAGTAAAAGTCGTGCAAAATTCAGTCAGTAATTTACTGTGATTTCATGCTCAAAAATGTAACAGTGCAGACAGAAATTACGTCTGAGCTGTTTATGGGAATAAAACGTTCTGCCAATGTGGTAGAAAATGCTTGTCAAGCTGATAAATCCCAACCAATAACCTTGCTCCTTATCCCAGGTCTGGTTTTGTCAACAAAAACAAAAACAGCAACAAAAAAGAACCCCCAACCAATTCAAGTGAATGTGGCTCATATTAGGTCGAATAGGAAAATCGATGAAACACCTTTTCTTAGATTTAAGAGAGCAACATCTATTTGAAACAGACAAAGTACCTTGGTGACTTTATGAAACTTTGCTTTTGCATGAAAAGCATATTAATTGCAAACAATTCACAAAAAAGGGTCAGACTGTTCATAATAAGATGAACCTTTTTCATCAGATAACTGGAGTGTATCTGATGGTAACTGGAATTAAAAACACAAAAAATGGCCACAATTATGGCAAGTCTTGGAAAGGAGCCAAAATTGCCCGTGTGAGTTCATGGGCTTGTTGGTTTGATGGACCAAACAAACGTATTTATAAAACCTATAATAAGTGGCTTGAAATATGTTTGTTTGGTCCTTTAAATGAACAAGTGCATGAACTCTCACACGCAAAAAAAAAAAAAAGACAACCACTCCATGTTGTGACCTGAGGTGCCACTTTTCTCCCTCCCAAACCCCTTGTTAAATTCTGCTGCTGCTGGAAACAACACAACCCAGTTTTACAAGACTGTGAGGCAGTTTGTGCGTGTGTGTGAGTGTTTGAAAGGGGCACAAAACTGCACAGGGTTTAAGCCAGGCCACAGCAAGGCTACGAGAGCGGTTTACTTGACCACAGTGTCGTGAGAAAGAACTCACACAAACATGGAACAGGCATTGACTTGAAGCTTACAATTTATGTTCAAGGGAAAAAGGTTTAAAACATTTTTTCAGTTTACTTTATAGTCATCGCAATTTTTAATTCTGTTTTATTCTGCAAACCCCAGATTTCATTAACTAACAATGGATGTACATCTCATTTTTTCCTTTTTCTTTATGATTCTGACTTGCATGTTTAGTATCTAAATTAAGTATCTTACAAATTCTTGTAAGATGTTGTTTCACTTACATGCAGAATATGAAGAGTTGAATCATCATTTTAACAACTCTTTTCATCTTGTTATTGACATTTTTAAATCTACACTGCAAAAACTGAAATCTAAGCAAGTCATTATGTCTTATTTTTAGTCAAATTTGTCTTACTTTTCTTAATTTGAGCCACATTTACTAGACAAGGTCATAAAAATGTCTCATTTCAAGTTTTTTCATGAGGCATCAATTACTTGTAACAAGTAAAAAAAATCTGCCAATGGGATAAGATAAAAGATTCTTTCTAATTTCAAAAAAACTTCCCGGGTGGATTTGTCTTATCCCATTGGCAGATTTTTTTTGACTTGTTACAAGCAATTTACACCCCATTTTTGTCTTAAAAAACTTGAAATAAGACATTTTTATGACCTGGTCTGGTGAATGTGGATCAAATAAACAATAAGACAATTTTTACTACAAATAAGACATAATGACTTGCTTAGATTTCCGTTTTTGCAGTTTATGCATACTTCCATAACTCCAGCATCTGCAGAGTTAACTTCCTGCTGCCCCAGGGAAACTTGCACTCCAAAGGAGAGATCACTACAACACCAGTGTGCCCTCCGCAGGTGATGTCACAGAAAAAATACTGTCCAAAAACTAACTATCCGTCTCCAAAGTAGGGGAGCGTGGGGTAGGATGAGCCAGTGGGTAAGTTGACCCACCCCTTGTATCCAGGCAACGGTACACTTTTTATTTTTTTTTACATGGCTCTGCAAGCACTCACCATTTTGCTGTCTCTGTGAATGAGGCCCAGTTTACACTATAAAGGTTTTGGGTTGAAACTCAAAAGTATTGTTGCCCATGTTAACACAGAAACAGCGTTTTAGCCGACCTAAAATGCAAACTTTTAAAAACACACCCTCCAGAGTGAAATTTTTCTGAAATGCTGTTTCCAGTGTTCTTGTGTAAAAGCCAAGCCGGTGTTCAAAGTGGAGACAGTGACGTCACGCTCAGCTCTGTACGTGTGCACTAAACCCCCACAAACTCAACAACAACAACAACAACAGTGACCTACTGTTTCGTTCTTCTGCTGCTGAATCTTCTGACTGTCTTCTACAAAAATGTGCAATTATTGCATTTTTCCTGCAGCGAGAGAAGTTTTGAATATAAACTCCAGATGATCGGCTCACCTCTTCTTCAGCCTGTGTACTGTTGTTGTGTATGCAGCTCCTACAGTTAAATTGCCATCTTCAGGTCTGACAGGCTGATTATTGTAAATTGACCGTAGGTGTGAGTGTGTGCGTTAATGGTTGTTTGTTTCTATGTCAGCCCTGCGATTGACTGGCGACCAATCCAGGGTGTACCCAGCCTCTCGCCCAATGACAGCTGGGATAGGCTCCAGCCACCCGCGACCCTGATAAGCAGGATAGACGGTATAGAAAATGGATGGATGGAGGTCTGACAGGCATACTACAGCGTTTTAAGTCCCTCAGCATTTCCATGTAAACAGATTTTTTTTTTTCATTGCATTTTCCTGCATTTCAGGGTGAAACACTGGAAGACATTCTGAACGTGGCCTAAGAGAAGTATGTTGTAGTGTTTTAGGTATGTTTTCTTGGCAAAAAAAAGAAGTTATTCCATTACATTTCAGCTATAATGACCATTATGGCCATTATAGCCACCATTTAAAAAAAAAAAAAAAGAAAAGTGGGTATGGTTCAACCGGTGATGATGTCAAGCACATGTGACTGAGACTTCCCTTCATATTTGAACTGTTTCTGTAAACTAGAGCTTCACAATTACAGTTACTTGCATGTAACAACTGCAAATATGGTTTTTGGTTTATCACTGAGGTTATTTTATCACCATTTTTTCCTATCTCTGAGTAACCTTTTTGAACCATGATGAAGTGACAGATGTTCATGTTTGTGCATCAGACAGGATCTCTATGAGAAGGTACAACAGAATAAATTTAAGCTCCTTTTAAGTTCAAAGTTGGTTTTCACCTTTTACTCTGTGTAATCTCAGTTGCTTTTGAAGCGAGCCATCAGAGGAGTTCATGGCTACAGATTTTTTGTGTGTAACACAAAGCCCACAGCCACAGAAAGATAGTGATAGATGCAAACACGATTCAGCTCCATGATTGTTTTTCTGAGTGCTCCACATCTTTAGAGACAGATTTTTAAGTCTGAAAACCATTGGCCTGATACGGACATGACAGAGACAGCAGTGACCATCTGGCTCAGGTCAAACCCCTTCAATAGAAGTTGTGTGTGAGTGTGCGTGCTTGCGTAAGTGTGACTAAGCCCCCCGCTGGGAAAGGTGATGACCACAGCTGCAAGTCTGACCTACAAACTGCAGGAGACCCTTCCCCTCCTAATTTTTTATCCCTCTCTGTGTCTGCTCCTCCTCTACACCCCCTCATTTCTTCCTTCCTCTTCTTTTTTCCTCCAGTTAATAATACTCAGTTGAGAAATCGCAATCAAAATCACATCCAGGGACAGGAGGCAGGGTTCATTCAGGCAAAACTTTGGGGGGAAACATGGCGGAGCAGCCATTGTTGCCTTACCTTCTCCATTACTTTGCATCAATTAGCAAGTCCCCTCAAAGAGCGCTGTGTGTGAATGCATGCTTAAGTTTGTGTGTGTGTGTGTGTGTGTGTGTGTGTGTGTGGGGTGTGTGTGTTTTTGTCTGTGAGAGAGAAAGAGAGCTAGAGATACTAGTGTGGGGGATGGGCACTACAGGTTTATTGTGCTGTTGAGAAAATGAAGGAGTTTGCTGAACTGTCTGTAAACAAAGTGGATCAGAAGAGACATGTAGACATATCAAGCATCGCTGTGATACCACAAAAAAAATCTCAAAAACTCAAAATTTCAAGTGCCTGTGACAACTTCTCAAGTATTTCTGCTCTTGTGACTGAGAATAAAAAATTAACAAAGCGTACGTGTTTTGACAGAGCACAAAAACAGTTTAGACCTTCAGTTCAAATGATCCCTCCACCCATCAGTGTAAGCATGTAGAAATGTAAACTCAGTGTTCCAAAGGCTCCAATGGAAATAGTTTGGAACTGCCCTAACACTCAAAAAAACATTTTAACACCAGTTATTGGGACATTCTGACCTAATTCAATAATAATAAAAAATATTAAAGACAGGGAAAAGCCGAAGGAAACTGGGCCGGTGGAATGGTTGCATGACTACACGTCATGTTTTGCAGCTTTCTGCTCACAGGTTAAAGACAAACTGAGAGTGGTTATTACGTTGGAGCATGGAGGAAACCACTGTCAACATGGAAGCATGGTCTCTTCTTGGTGTCTTATCATATGCATGCTACACCACCCTGTGCACCAAACTGTGTCTCTGTAACTATCTGGTAAACAGTATTGGTATCAGTTAGCTGTTCCGATACCGATACCAGTATCGGAAATTGCTTCGATACTGCCGAAAATGCTGGTATCGGTATTGGCGACTACTGGAGTCCAGGCGCTGATACCGATACCATGTAAAATATTAAATTAGAAATCAAATCTTTAGCTCCGTTTTACTCTGGCATAGTCTTCTTCGCTGCTCTTAAAACAGTAGGGCTGTGCTGCAACTTGAAGCCTCCTTCATCATGTGACACTCAACATTCACACTGGTTGACGCGAGACTTAGAGCTAAGCTAGCTAATACAACCATGTAGGTGGTGTGGCAATATTTTACGCTAGATACCGCTATGCTGTTATATTTGAAAATAAATGTTGAAATAAATGGCTTTAATTTCCTGTATTTATTCATGTTTTACAAAGAGTTTAACCTGAGCTGGGCCTTACCACAATGATAATCACATCACAGTCATGCAGGCACAGTATGATATTTTTGTATAACATGCTAGTATCGGATTGGTTCTCGGTTTCGGCCGATACCCACAACACAAGTATCAGAATCGGCATCCTGAGGGAAAAATGGTTTTGGAGCATCTCTAGTATCAGTGCAGAAGCTTACAGACTGACAGTGTCATACTCTCACCACTTTGGGCTACATAATTAAGACCTTTTTGATGTTGTTCTTCTTAGGGGGAAGATTTTAACATCTGGCAAAGGACCAAAAGGGATCACTAGCCTTTTGTGTAACTGTCATATTTACAAAAATTTTAATTATTATGCAAATAAAATAAAAATGAGATAATGAAACGCTAATTAAAGGGACTGTGAGGACTTTTTAAGTAATCTTGAAAAAGTCTCATCTCTCGACGTATGCCTGATCATAATCTTGAACTTTAAATGTAATTATAACTGCTATAATAGGTTACTTCTAAAGGCTTATTCCCAACTTCCCGACTGGTTCAGACTGGACCAGATCAATTTACACCAAGTTGAAGTCTCTTGACAATGCAGTCTAACTGACAAAGTTTAGCAGTGTAATGAGAGATCTGTGCTTTTTCCTTTGCTGAAAACAATTTCTGTAATTTATTTCATAATGGTGAAAAGAGGAGCTAGACTGTCTGACAGAAAGAAGAGACCGCTAAATGGGAGGGTGACAGCTCAAAGGCTAAAGGCTAAAACAAAGGCTGTAGAACTTTGCAATCAAGAAATACATTTGCTTCTTGTGTGA
The DNA here is from genome assembly GCA_008086565.1 of Thalassoma bifasciatum. NCBI lineage: Eukaryota > Metazoa > Chordata > Actinopteri > Labriformes > Labridae > Thalassoma > Thalassoma bifasciatum. The sequence continues at coordinate 247,285 of RPOG01000633.1, forward strand.
ATGGGAAGAACTTGTTTAGACATGTCCTGAGTAACAAATGACCAATGTCCAGGGTGAGGTATCTTTGAGTATGATGACCCATTTATTTCAAATTTACGCTCAAACATGCATCACAAAGAAAACTACAACACACTGTTGCAATGACACGGTCAAAAAACTGTTTGCTACTCATTATCTAAATGCCCTTTTCTTGGGCTAACTACCACCCACTGGTTAAACACAAAAACGGCATACACATTGATACGGTGTTCAATAGAGAAGCAAAATTCAAACCAATAGAAAAATACATTATGGCTCAAACATGGGCTAAAGGCTAAAACTGAAGCTAAAAGGCTGAAACACAGACTAAGCTGGGTTTTTTTTTTTTTTTGGATCATGTTCATTCTTACTCACATGCAGCAGTTATTCTGCAGTGATCTGTTCAAACCTGAGAGTCAATCAATAAAATGAAGATCCAGGTTACGTTTGCTCTGCTTGGTGAGGTTTGAGTTGGTAGATGAGCACTGGCAGAGCTTGGGGCTATGAGTAGCGCTAAATATAGCCGGCTAAGTAAAAAGTTGTCTTGAACAAAGAGGTGTTAAAAGGTAGAACTGATTTCTATTCATTTCTCAAATACACTAATCAGGGTAGTTTGCATGAGTCCTCAGAGAAGTCACTGCAGTCAACTTCAAACAAATTCTCCTCACTGTCACTACAAAAATATTCTTTGATCATTTTTCATTGACACGCCAGTATTATAGTGTATTATGTGAATCTATTTTGGAAAAAAAAACGAACAACATTTTTAGCTAACACAATGTAGAATAACATTTCAGAATGTTACTGCTCTGTATAGTCACCAAGGAGGAAACATCTGGGCAAGAGACATGAAGCTGATGTTGAGGAGTGAAAAACTTAAGTTTGTTAAGTTTTTGCTTGCAGACGATTTCAGAAGTATTGGAACCAAAAAGACACCAAGTCAAAGAAGCTGATTTTACAGCAAAAGAAATCCCTCTAAAGCCTGGTAAGAAAATGTACTTCAGTCTGAAAAGCTCATTTATCATTGGTCAAACACCCCAAGGAGATGAGTCTTTTAATAACACAACAGTGAAGGAGTTATTAAGATTACATGTTTGCCCATTCAAAGGCACAGCTGATGTGACTGAAAGACAGGCGTCTGGTAGCTGTTAGTGAGGAGGCTCTTCACTTCAAACTACCTTGACAGAAGTTTGGTTGAGTTTAGCATTTTCAATATGGCCCTGTATGACATTAGGCTTGAAAACTCTGTATTAGAAACAGATGAGTCAGTACATCTATGGGTGGATCCCAAAGCTCTAAAGTTTCATCCTCGCTTCCACTACTTGCATTGCTCACTTGCATGTTGGCCCCTCCCACCAGAAATGAATGGGGAACCTGCACTGCACTTTGTTCATTCTGTGTCCTGTTGAGAAGCACACTTTATTCATCATTTCACCTTCAGCCTATCCAATGCATATTTGAACAGAAACTCTAAACTTTATTACTATATCCTCGTTTATTATGTCTCAGGAGCACTGGATAAAGAGAAGTCATTAGATTTAAGGGTTAAGTTTCAGATGAAGTAAAAAAAAACATGTTACTCTCTTCAAGCTGCATGCTCATAAAAGAAACCTCAGTGGAAAGAGATCTGTTCTTGTGTCTCCTTTCTTTTTTCTCCTCTGATTTGTCTGCACCCTCCTGGCTCCTCTGTCATCCAATCAGCATCGAGATCTTTGGGATGCCCCTGAATATGTCAGGTCAGCAAGCTCTTCATGTTAAGTGGAAGAGGGAGAATAGAGGAGACTACAGTTTAGAGCTTTGGGATCCACCCCATGTTTTATACACTATGTAGTTGTCACATTTACACAGTTTGATGTCTCACATTTAGCAAACATTAAAATTTAGAGGCAGAGTCTGCAGGAATTTTAGTTAAGTATTGTGTCGTTGTTTTTACACAACATACAAATTGGTCTTCTCCTCCGTGGCTCAGTACCATCAGCAGCACATGCTCACTGCCACCAATAGTAGCTGATAGCATGGCTAACAGCTGTAGTTTCGTGAACACACCATAGACTGTAAGAAACAACCCTGCGAGCACCTGCAGCATTGCGTGGGAGAAACTGGAGAGTCAAACACCTGACTTTGCACAGGTAGATAAGGTATGCTGCAAATGTATCATTATTTCCCCATGTAACGGCCGCTACTGTAGCTGCTCGGGATAGCGTCTCCAAATCCCTGTCATCAACACACAAAGTCCCTTGCTCACTCGATGCGCTGTGATTGGCTGGTCTTCACCCATAATCTCTCCTACTCTCAGCCCAGAATTATCCTGAGTCAACCAAAACTTCAACCTGCATACCTGCAAAAGTTGACTTTTACTTTTCAGAAAAATCCGGCAAACTCTGCCTTTAATGGTTCAATCAGTTTGTTTTAAGTCAAAGTCATACTGCTTCTGGGGCAGACAATTCTTATTTGCTGTTCCTCACAGGGATGTAACTCAACAACAATAACTGTTGCCATGCCTCTTGGGTCATAATTCTGACCCCAAACCAGACGGAGGATTTATTTTATTGTGGGGTTGGAAAGTAATGTTTGAGGCCAATAGCAAATCTTGAAGAAAGGCATGTTGAGACACAACAGTCGATAAACTGGTAAGAATTGTGATGCTGAGAAAGAGGGAGACCAGAGGCCTGTGCTGCGAGGCAGGATTTTCCCCCTGTAGAGCTAACTCCAGGACAAGAGGAAATCTTCAGTGCTTGGATCCTTTTCTTGTTGATATCTTTACATCGTAAGGATCAATTCAGAAAAAGTGAAACAGTGGAAATAACTCATGCTAGTAGAATTGAGTTGAAGGGTTTTTTTTCCCCAAAAGGTTCCATTTATTCTCAAAGGTGCAAATTCCATGATTCAGAGTCCTTTTTATCAACTCATTGTTCCAAAGCAGAAATATCCAAAATGGTTCAACTTAGTTGATTTTCAGAATCACTGTCAAAAAACATTTGGCAGTCAGCTTTTCTCTACCTACATAAAACAAAAGAATGAACTCATTACCTGTGATGGCTGATCTATGTGATTAAAAACTCCACCCAAAACCAAATGTTTTCTATGAAGGAATAGATGAATCCATACTTTTAACATCAACAACCCATTTATATACTTTTAAAATAAGAAATATGAACTTGATCAGTATCACTGAATTGTGTAAAGTGAAGGTTTTTAACTATTTTACTTTTTTTAATATTTTATTTTTCAATTTTCAATTACAGGAGTTTAAGTTGACTTCATGAGCGCTCACATTTGCTTTGAATTGTCTGAACAACAACTTAGTTCTGAGTTCATTCTTCAGTGAAGTTGGGTAAAGCATAGACTTAGGAAACCAAATTACTGATGAGACATTTCTCAAAAAAATAAGCCTTGGTTGCAGCCTATTCTTTTTTTGGTTCACAGTAGGTGTATTCTTTGGTGAGTAACTGTTTTGTGCAAGCATATAAATATATTTTGTTCTTTTTTTATTTTGGAAACTGATTGCACAAAACTAAATCCCTGTGCGGTTGATTGTAACTGAAATAAAATATTCATGCATTCATTCATTCACTCAGTTTGACATACAAACCTTCTGCTGATGTTCATGAAGTCTTATGGGTACAGTGTATTAGTGGAGGGGGGAAATTTGTTTATTCCCAGCAGTGTTGTGGTCAAGCCTCCATTGCTTAAGTCAGAGTCAAGTCTCAAGTCCTCATTGTTTGAGTCTGAGTCACCCAAACAAAAACAGAAAATTAAAGGCTGGGTCGAGAGCAGGTTAAGTCCTCAGTATTTTAGCCCAGGTCAAAAGAAAAGTCCCCAGAGCAGGACACAGAGAACTCATCTTGTGAAATTTTAAGTATCTATTTTTTTAAGTGTATAAATATTTTGATGAACAAGCCAATTTGAGTTCAGGATAAAGAATGCTGCTGTTTGACATCAAAAAATTGGCTGTGTGAACCTGATCTGACAGTGTTGGACAATTTTGGTGAGCAAAGAAGACATTCAATCAATTAACTAACATTAGTGTCTGTTGATTTGGATTTTACAGAGTGACATTTAGGTAAAGAGTCTCTTCTTGAAACCTTGGCTTCATTTAATAGACTCTCAGCTCCATAAAAACTCTGCAGTTTAGCTATCTGGTTAGTTTGAAATGAATTGTGATGCATTGTTCTGGTTGTTTACACAAAGATGAAGGGGTTAAGTGAACTTAATTCATAAATTCACAAATTCATTTACAATAACAGTAATAAAAATCACTCCAGTCTTGGAATTTAATGAGCCAATCTGAAATATGAAATATCAGTCACTGTGCTTCCTATCAGACTTATTTATCTTGAGCTTTTTTTTACGATAGCATTGATTAGAAAGGGAGAAAGCCAAGAGATATACATGAGCCAAATTAGCCCGACCCAAATGTTTTCACAAGCACCTTACTATTACTTTACTATTTTGTTTAAAAGTAATTCAGTTATATTTTTCTTCAACCATTTTAGTCACATGAGCACCCAAAATGTAACCCATGTGACTTCAAAATATTTGTGCTTATATTTACGCTACATTTGCTGACATCCTGTGCATCTCCTGGGGGCTAAGCCTCCCCTGTCCATAAAACCTAGTGACGGCCCTGGTTTCCAGTCAGCAGTTTGCAGCAAAACTAAGATCAAGAGTTATTTGACTCATCTACAGTAAAGCAGGAGCAGAACTTCAGTAAAACTCAACTCTCATCATGTTAACTATCTGTGAATTGATGGGATTTTGTTGGTTACTCCGACGTTTTGTTCAAAGTTTGACATGTAACTTTTGAAGCCAGACACTCCTAGATATAGTTTTTGTTCATGTACCTAAGATGTCTGCGAGTGAGCTTCTTTCTGCTGGCCTGTGGACTAAAGTTTGTTGGTCCATAAACCGTTCTTTCATTGCTATATGTATGTACGGCTGTGTGTGTGTGTGTGTGTGTGAGTGCGAGAGTTGTCCAGAACTGTGGGCCCTCTGTGCTGCACTGACAGACACAAACCAGCTGCCAGCATTCCTCTCTCTCCTCTCTCTCTCTCTCTCTTGCTCTCTCACTCACACACACACACACACACACACACACACACGCACACACCCCTCCCCAGCCCCACACTCTTTCCGGCATTTTTTTTTTCAGATTAGTCTCCCCTCCCCCTCTTCGTACAAATCCCATACATACTGTATACAGTGCTATATATATATATAAACCAAAGCATAGCTGAGAAACACACAGAAAGAGAACAGGGGGATGCACTTAATGATGACGACTTGTTTCATAAACAGAGAAGAGAAAGTTTTGTTTCTGTGTTTAGTTTTATGGGAATCTCTTAAAACTTATTTTAAAGGTTTTACAACAGTATCAATCCTTTCCCTATTATCCACAAATTTGGGGTTTAAAATAACTACCAACTGGGTTAACACTTGCAATGGAGTCATTGATGGGTATGACTTTTGAGTAGGCCATTTTTTAAATACTAAAAATAAGGATATATTTGGGCATTTTTCAAACATTTGGAATGTAGTGTACACATGCATTTATGCAAAAACCCAGTTAAGAGTTGTTAAGTGTTTGTAAAGTTAAAAGTTATTTGGGGTGACTGAATTTATCTCAAAAATAACACATTTCTTTAACATTTCAAATCATTCAACAAGTATCAGTAATCAAATACACAGACAGGCTTATAGATTTGCAGATCAACTTATTAGTCACAGTTGTGGAGCAGTACCCCCACATGATATCCAAAAGTGGCTGGTACATGTCAGTAGTGACATAACAGGTTTATTTACAAATGTGAGAAAGACTTAATAACATTCCAGGTGTCTCACTGGGTTCCTCAGATGTGTCTAGTTGATAAAATACTCTCTCCTTCAGCTAGTTTCAAAATTAAAGTCCCAAAATTGTGTTTTCTTGATGGTCACCCCCGATGACATTTCATATGATTAACATATTCGGACAACATTCAGTTGTATTTCATGATGCAAACATAAGTGCAAATGCCTCATAATTTTGTCAGAGAATGCAAAACATTTTAGAAATGAGGCCAAATAGGGCAATATATATATATACATATATATATATATATATATATATATATATATATATATATATATATATGAATTGGTTTTAAGTGATTTTAAATCGTTTGTCCAAGTAGAAGTTTGTACTGGACAGTCACCCTGCATGATGTTTTGACACCTAAGATAGCAGAAAAATGACCAATCACTAAAATGTTCAGAGAACCTGGAGTGGATTTGTATATGGGGAAGGTATAAGACATACATATTGTCTTTTTATGTGGTTTGTGATTTTTTTTCAGGGATAATTTCAGTCGGACAGAAAAAGCATGTGTCATGTTATAGACCCAACAACTGAGTTCTGTCTCTGAAAAACTGTAACACTGATAATCCACTATTTTTGAACTTGTTTTAAAAAAATGTTTGCTAATACTCAGGGTGTGTTTTTGTGCAGCATATTCACACATATATTTCATATTAAAGATAAGAAACGATCCATGATCTAGCTGGTATTTTAGTTTAATTCACTTTTATTTGCAACAGGAACAATCATTTCTAAATGCAATGATACAACAAGAAGATCCATTATCTCATGAACACATAATGAAATTGTTTTTTTAATTCACTATGATCAATAATCTGTTTTTTACATTGCACTGAATCAGGTTCTGAGTTAAACCGCAAAATTAACAAGAAATAAAACAAGACTGTCACAAATTCACATCTTATATCAAACGCACCAGGATTAAAGCATGACTTTGTTTTTTTACGTGACACATACAAATGTTTAGCTTACACCCCAAAAGCACTTAACCTTGGTCAGACCAACTTGGTAAGCCAACGTCCCCTGTAAGCTGTCCTCAAATTCCCAGTCCAACCAAACGGCTTGTGTTTTCAACCTCTTGCCACATTTATTTAGCATTGGGTTTCACATGGCAGCTCAAATACTTGGTGGTCACACCTCTGGCTGTCCTTGAACTGAGTAAGCACTGTCCAAACCAATGTTTTCTTTTTTGTTTCTTAATCTTGGTCCTCTGTAAATAAACTTGCTGGTAGATTTTATTTTGTACAGTTAATGTCCAGATGCAGCCGCCTCTTGTCAAAACAGTGACTGACTGTCTGAAAACCAGCTGGACTGCCCACATCTGCTTGACCACCGTAGACACTATTAACATAAATACACACAGAGACACAAACAAACAGCGACCGTTAACATAGCGAAGTGCAGCCATTTGACCTTGTCTGGTTACCAACTGCTGTGTAATATACCACAGGGGAAAGAAAGGGAGAGGGACATCGGAATCATTTCAAATGACTTTTTAACACAATTTTTACTAGCAGTACATAAACTTGATTTTTTTTTTTTAACATCTGGTGCTTGATTTTTGCTCATGGTACAGAGGAATTAGCAGTTTAAAGAAGAAAAGAAACAAATATAGAAATAGAAACAAATTTGAATTTTTGGGAGTTTAGTGTGAGTGAAATGCTGTTATTGACAGAAAGCACAGCTCCTAAGCTCTCTGTCACCATTGGATTTCTTTTTGACGCAGGCACAATTTTGAGGAGTTACAGCTGTTATGCATCGTCATGATACTTCAGTTGTTTTGCTTTGCTTGTCAATGTCACATGCTTGTGATTACCATAATGAACCACACATCATTGGGAAGCACACATTCTTATTAACTGGGACTGTGAGGACTTTGTAATTGATCTTGAAAAAGTCTCATCTCCAGATATATGTGTGATCATAACCCCCATAGGTTATTTCTGAATGCTGATCCAGAACTTCCTGGTCAGGTTGGACTGGACCGCATTGATTTACTGCACGCCAAAGTCTCTATGACAACATCATGCCAGCTGACATATTTAAGCAGTGAGAAGAAAGATCTGTTAATCTCAGCTGAAAATGATTTCTGTGATTTATATAAATTATATAATTTAGATTTATATAAAGGTGGAAGTGAGCTGGACCATCTGACAGAAAAAAGACAGAAGAGCAGCAGAAAGCTTAACAAGAGAGTGATAGAGCATGGGCTAAAAGCTAAAACATGAGCTTAAAGCTTTAGACTGAAACAGGGGCTAATCTGGACCCACATGCAGCAGTTATTCTGCAGTGGTCTGTTCAAACCTGGGAGTCTATCAATAAAATAAAGAGTGACAAATTGTTTGCTCTGCCTGGTAAATGAGCTCTAGCAGGACATAACCAGGATTCTCAAATGTTAAAAGTTATCAATACGTCTCCGTGCACCGGGCTGTGAGTTGTCCTAAATGTGATGTGAATGCTAAATGTTTAGCTTTCAAGTCTGCGACTCAATTTTTTGTGAAATTATACAGCAACTATATCCCTTGGCATATACTTTTGCTTTTTTTTTGTCACAATTGTCATGGGGAACATACTGCATAATGTAGCGCCAAATATCAAAGACTACCCTTGGCTAGCGTGGCTACTTTGGTTGTGTAGAGTAAGGATTACTCATTCATTCATGGTATATGATAAAATAATTTTTAAAATACAGATATTTCAAATAAGTCAAGAGGAATGCAATGAGTGGTGAATGAACCTGCATAGGCAGAATAGTAAATGGATCAGACCTGATTTTGTGTTCTTCAAGTCTGTCTGGGGCTTTCACACCAGCACCACTCTGGATTCTCAGAACCATGGCGCTTTTTAGAGAACCAGCCCACGTTTATACCAATTGAAGTGGAATGAAAGTGGGCGGGTGTTATTCTGTGTTAGTCAAGCAAAAGTAAACAAAACCTCAGCGGAACTGCAAAGTATTTATGTAGATTCATTGTTTATACAGTAAAAACATCTCAGATGTAAATATCTTTTATTTTCCAGCATATACAGCCAACTGTTTTTAGTTGATGTGCACTGTTTTTGAAGAGTGGTTGAATGGAAAATGCTACGTTACAGTTTGTCAGAAAAGTAGTTTATTAACAAATTGTGCTTTTTCAGTGCCTTTTTCAAACACTAATATGAATAAGAACAGTCAACAAATATCTGCTTTAGAACTCAAAAATTCGACATCTTTCTTGGCGTAAAATGTTAACAAAGACATCAGTAAAACAAACATGTCTGTAAATAAATAAAATTCTCTGAATCAAATTATTGCGTTTCATCTTCTCATTAGACTACTGCACGTTCTTCTTCTCCATTTTCCTTGACTTCTTCAACTTCCTGGTCATTTCATTAACACAGAACACAACACGCCCAGTGATGATGTCACTGTTCCCCAGCTGGAACCAACTTTTTTGGGTCCCAGACATGAACCAACTTTTCAAGTTTCTAACCAACTGCACACCCCGGCTGGTTCAAATTTGTGTTCAGGAACTGGAACAGGCACGAAACCATGTCAGTGTGAAAGACCTCAAAGGGCTTTTTCACTCCCAAGCACTGCGCTTTAAGGTTTTTTTTTGTTCACTTAGTTTCAGTTGTCTCAACAATAGTGTTTTCATTTTTGAAGATAAAAGTTTTATAGTGTGCCAGAAAAAAATAATGCATGGCAACTGCATATGGGCTGGGATGGTTTTATGTAACTTCAAATAGTACTTTGTGGTGGTGAGGGTAAAACTAAACCTTCAACTAATTGAAGAAATACTTCCTCATAGGATTTTAAGTTATTTCATATCAGCCTATAATGTTCTGGTGATAGCCAACAGATTTGACCATGCTTCCCTTAGAAGGGTAAGAAATGATCATGTCATTTTTCTAAATTGTATATAATACAGAGCACATGAAAGTATGTCTTAATCTTAGGCAGTTGAGAAAGTCACACTGACTTGACCTGTTGCCAAATGAGTAAATGGGAGTCACCGGCTCAGAAGGCTGCTTTAAAAGTAAACTCATACTTTCAGTCTTTCCACTAATGTGATAGTCAACAGACACTCTACAACTACAAAATACATCTAAATAGTGCTTTCTTCATCACTACATTGCTGCCTAAAAGACCCTCATTGGCCCTCTAACCCTTTTGGATCTTTCTTGTTTCTGTCTTTCAGGGCTGTTCACAGCTTTGGACTCTTGTGACTTTTCCCTTTTGGTTCAGCTCCTCTTTCCTGCTCTCTACCTCTCTCCCCCCTCTGCCCTCTTCAACTTCTCTGTTCTGCATGTCCCATCCCCCACTCCTCTTTTATCCCACCCAGGGTGGAAACACCAAATGCAGCAGGGCCACCAAAGAAAACTCCTACACCCCCACACAGGGAGGGCTGATAGATTGATCATGTGGTCAATACATAATGCCTCTTCTTTATTTGTCAGTGCTTTTGTTTCCTATATTGATCAGTTAAAGGACTATCAGTGGTTTTAAGTTTGTGAAAGAGCCCTCATAAGTCAACAACAGGTAACTTACTTGCTGTGATTGAGTGGTTAGGATGGAGGAGTTTGTTTGGGTTTTATGGTTGTTCAGAAAGAGGTGTAATGTGTTGTCCATGATGAGTGACTGAAAGAGGGTATCAAATGTAAGGGGAGACATGAAATAAAAAAGTTTAGCTTCAGTTACACTTTCTGTCTAAGGCAAAACATAATGGGGGTGGTGTGCTCATGTGGGAGACAAAGCACGGTAGTTTCGGTGGTTAATGGGGAACAATGCGATTAACTCTCTCCGAAAATACAAAACGTTTGATAAAGTTCGATTTATAATTGATAAAAAATAAACTCCTAAATGAGTTTTAATAGTGAAGGCAAATCCAAAAGGCTGTGCTTTTCTCCTGTGTAGTGTAATAACTGTAGGAAAAGCTTTCCTCCATTGGAAGTTAAGACCAATCAAGAACGATTCCTATAGGAAAACAAACGCTGCGATTGGCTGAGACGCAGCTCGGTTTCAAGGCGCCCCTGCGTTCCGTCGGAGGGTCTTGTGAATGGAGGGGGAGCCTGAAAACCGGTGGAATCTGCACTGAGTAAGAAGAGCGAGCCTCTGGTCTTCCAGCTGCTCAGCATGTGAACCGACCTCCACGAGAAGGAAAGTGGAAAAGCAATGACTCTTTTTTGTAATTTTGGACGTTTGGGATACGTGCAGCGATTATCGTAAGTAACGATACTTTGACTCCTCGTCGCACGGAACTATAGGACTCTAATTTCGAGGACAAAATGGGAATCTTGGAGTTTTCAGAGGAGTGGGACTGAGAGTGGACTGCCTGCGGAGTCACTTACAAAGACCATGAAGAAGTCATGACACAGCGGACGTTTGGCTTTAAATTCTCCTCGTAAGAGACGAAAGACGAGTAAAGCAACTTCAGTTAAGCACAAAACAGCTCAAGTTGCGTGACTTTGCGTGTGTTTCTTGTGTTTTCTTCGACTTTTTTCACTCGCTCTACTTGGATCAAAGTTTTTTCCTCCCCCTCCCTCCCTCCCCCTCCTCCTCAACTATGGCGTCGGCCAGGTCCAACGCTGGCTCTGTGTTACTACGGATCATGTGGCTGCTGTGCGGGTTGATTTCGTCACCCACTTCTGCCCAGCACTACAACAGTGAGAGTGGGATATCTGTCCCAGAACATGGATTTTGTCAGCCCATCTCCATCCCGCTGTGTACGGACATCGCCTACAACCAGACCATCATGCCGAACCTTCTGGGCCACACGAACCAGGAGGACGCTGGACTCGAGGTTCACCAGTTTTACCCACTAGTAAAAGTCCAGTGCTCTGCTGACCTCAAATTCTTCCTCTGCTCCATGTATGCCCCGGTCTGCACTGTTCTGGAGCAGGCCATCCCCCCCTGTAGGTCCCTGTGTGAGCGGGCCAGGCAGGGGTGTGAAGCCCTCATGAATAAGTTCGGTTTCCAGTGGCCGGAGCGGCTTCGTTGTGAAGCTTTCCCCGTTCATGGAGCTGGTGAAATCTGCGTGGGTCAGAACACATCCGAACCCAGCAGCCCGGTTTCCTCGTCCTCCCCGTATGCACCCGAACCGGTGACCCTCCCCCCAAACATGGGCCGACCCAACCAACGCCCGCCTCAACACAACCAGTACCACCAGTTCTCCTGCCCCTTACAGCTGGAGGTGCCTTCCTATCTGGGCTATCGTTTCATGGGGGTCAAAGACTGCGGGGCGCCGTGTGAGCCAACCAAACCAACTGGTATCATGTATTTCAGGGAGGATGAGGTCAAATTCGGCCGGTTATGGGTCGGAATATGGTCCATTTTGTGTTGTGTAAGCACATTATTCACTGTTCTGACATATTTAGTGGACATGAGGCGGTTCAGATACCCAGAGAGGCCCATTATCTTCTTATCTGGCTGTTACTTTATGGTGGCTGTAGCTTACGCTGCAGGCTTTTTCCTGGAAGATAAAGTTGTTTGCGTGGATAAATTCAAAGATGAAGGCTACAGAACCGTGGCTCAGGGTACCAAAAAGGAAGGCTGCACTATCCTCTTCATGGTTTTGTACTTTTTTGGCATGGCTAGCTCCATCTGGTGGGTAATCCTGTCTTTGACTTGGTTCCTCTCAGCTGGAATGAAGTGGGGGCACGAGGCCATTGAAGCAAACTCTCAATACTTCCACCTGGCGGCGTGGGCCGTGCCCGCCATTAAAACCATCACTATCCTCGCCATGGGGCAAGTTGACGGAGACGTCCTGACTGGAGTATGTTTCGTTGGGATTTTTAACGTCGACTCTCTTCGCGGGTTCGTCCTCGCTCCACTTTTTGTCTACCTGTTCATTGGCACGTCCTTCCTCCTCGCTGGTTTTGTTTCTCTCTTTCGTATCCGAACCATCATGAAACACGACGGCACCAAAACAGAGAAGCTGGAGAAGTTAATGGTGAGAATCGGCGTCTTCAGTGTTCTCTACACGGTACCGGCCACCATCGTCATCGCCTGTTACTTCTACGAACAGGCCTTCAGGGAGCACTGGGAGCGGACCTGGCACATGCAGACCTGTAAGAGGTTTGCTGTCCCCTGTCCGGTTCACAACTTTGCCCCCATGAGCCCGGACTTCACGGTTTTTATGATCAAATACCTCATGACCATGATAGTCGGTATCACGTCGGGTTTCTGGGTCTGGTCAGGGAAAACTCTCCAGTCATGGAGAAGGTTCTACAAACGTCTCAGCAACGGTAACCACGGAGAGACAACTGTTTAAAGGTACTAAGACATGAACAACCTCTACGTCAAATAGCTTTCTTTTTTGTCTTTTTTTATGTTGGACATTTTTATTTTCTGGATCTGACTGCAATTCAGACATTGGACTAACAACTTTTTTTAATCATTGGACTGCCAACACACCCGTCTTTTCCATCTTTGAGTTATGAAATGGTGAAAATGGCCATGCTGGTCTTTGGACTAATGCCAGGCTGGTGAAGTTACAATTTGTTACTTTTGATATGAAACTGCCTACATGTAATCTTAAATGTTACACTTTGAATGTACTTCTTGTCTATTCTTCTAAAAACTCTTTGTGGGTGGGATTTTTTTCAGCATAAAAAGTCAGACTGTGTAAGCCCACAACACACTTTTATTTTTCTCTACTTTCAGCTTAAATATCACCTTCTATAGTTAAAATGCTGAATTTACGTAGACAAAGCCATTCTTGTCTAATACCAGAACCATACAATTAACTTTTGCATCTGCCAACCTGGTCCAGGTGACACTCAGAAATTGTATCTCTTCCGTTTTTTTTACTTTGCCCTTTCGAAGCTTTCAAAGTTTTGGATACTCTTTCTAGAATCAATTTACACGTCAAGGGCGATTCCAGCAGAAGTGTTGATTTGCATGGCTAAACCAAAAGTTATAAAAGTAAAATCAGATTTACTATAAAGTGACCTGTTAAAAACAATGAGACCACACACACACATATGCACACACACAGGCCCTCTCCTCTTTGAGAACTCAACAGCTCATTGTTTGTCTCTGTGTGTGGTCCCACACACACACAGATTCAATGAGAAGGTTGTCTCCTTCATTCAAAGACTCTCAAAGCTTAAATATATCCACTGCACTGTTTGCAGGGTCTTGATTTAATCCTTAAGAGATGGAAGTGTTTAATGCTGTTCCATTGAAAGAAACATGACTGTACGCATTGGTGCTTGTATTCTGTTCACAACTGAATCTGCCTTACTTTACTTCTCTGTATTAATGTGTCAGACTTTTTTACAAATCAGACTGAAAGATTCAGTTTTTGTGAGAGACTGGGGGACAAATTGTGTTCCATTTTCTCAAATTTTGAAATATCAGAAGGAATTTAAGTTTGAGGGATACTTTTGCCTAAAGAATAATGGTGGATACAGGTTTTGCTTTGTTGTGCAGTTAATGTATCACTACAGTAAACCAAAACACTGGTTGTACAAGTAAAACTGAATGATCCTCAGTGGTTTCAACGATTGAAAGTTTCTTTCACAAAATACAATGTAACAGGTAAAAAAAAATCTCTTATCTTAAAGATTCAGTTGTTACATCTTAAGTTTTCATCAGTTTTCCTGTTTTTGACACCAGAAATGTTGAGCAGTAAATGCTATCACAGGAATATAACCAGTCATCTCTGTGAAAAATCAAGATTACAGTGATTTCTGAACTGTCAACGAACTGACCGTAACAAACCTGCTATATGAGTTCTTTAGCCTTTAAAGTGTATCCTCAAGGAATGTTAATGTTGTTATGGATGTCTTATTCACCCCAAATTGGGCTACTTTTTTGTGCAAGCTCCCCCTAGTGTTATTGTTTGTTCATGACATACATCTAACAAGGCAAAAGACTTCTGTAGATGGATTTTCAGGAGTCGAGACCTGTTAGTCCCAGTGGCACCACACTGATAGGTCTGACTCGTAATAAGGTGTTAGAAGGAATTAAAGTGTTTTGTGACAAAACATATGCAACCCACCAAGTATACACAATCTCTGTTTGTAAGGCATATTGTATTTAAGAGTATTCTCATTTATGTCTGTCTCTTTTTTATTACTTTTATTATGAATAAGATAAGCCTGTTTTATGTGTACAGTTTGAATAAAAGCAATAAGGTTTGTTAAAGTTGGGATCTGTGTTTTCTTTTCTTCTGACTCCAGTTGATGTTGAGCTTCACAGTAAACTTTTGACATAAATCCAATAATTCATGGAATAACTCTTAACTTTGAGGTAAATAGACCAAGAAGTCAAACTGTTTTAGCAACATGTGCTCAGTGTTTATTGTAAAATAGTATTAGCTAAAGTGAAAGCAGGGTTTGTTGTACATTAAGTTCTTCATAGAGGTGTTTCTACAACCTCCTCATACAAATTTGATCCTGAACGCTCTCACTTGGTGCTGGTGCTTTACTGTGTCATATCTTACACACGGTATTATTGGGAATGCAAAGGCACACAGACAACAGCGTAATTCATGACAGACTGACAAAAACCTCTGTATAATCAGATATTAATGAGTTATTTGACATCTTTCTTTGCTTTTTTTTTTTTTTTTTACATTGTTTCTGTTACTTAAAATACTAAAGGATTACTTCTTAAATCAAAAACAAACAGGTCAGCTTGTTCTTGATAACCAGAATCACCATTACCTGTTCTGAAAAGAGCTACATTACACGCTACAATAACACTTTCTCTATGCCATAAAAGTTTATGAACATGGTAAATGTAATATACATTAACATATCATCACCCTCTTAAACTAATGGCCTAAGTCACTTCTTCAGGAAAATGGTAATTTGATCTAAGTCAGCTCTTCAGGGTGCCCGCCACGTCAGGTAAAATGGTCAACATCTTAATTTAAAAGATACAAATAAAGCTATCTTTACCTCAGTATTCCAGCAGCCTAAATCAATAGTGTACCCTATTTGGCTCACTTTATTCTGTTTCCTGAAAAACTTGAAACATGAGTCAGGTCATTAGTTCATCCCGTAAAGCCTGAACCATCAAAAAATAGTCAGAAAATCCCATTTTTTTGGGAACTGAGATGTTTATAAACCCTTTTAATCCACAAAAGTATTGCTTTTATCACATTTGACACATTGGGTAGTTTTGCAAACTATTTTATTAAAGTTTCTTTTGAGTAACCATGCATTCATTTGATGCAAAAAACACTTATTTAAAAAAACAAGAGTAACTATTTTGATGTTATTCTTGCTACAACTTCTTGAAAATCAAGCAATGATTTTCCTGAAATATGTGAGTGGATGATTTCATGAGAGGAGACATTTTGAAAAGGGCCAAATACAACTTGAGCCGACTGTAGTGATGTGACAATCCTCAAGGTGGTAGAATATGTTTTTAAAAATATTTTAACACGTTTTCAAAGAAACTGTTTATCATGTTGATGAGATAGAGGTCTTCGATCTTATGTATCAAATATGATATGTTTGGCTATAAAGGGTTAAAGAGGTGACAAAATTATTGACAAACAACCATTGGCATTTAAAGGAAAAATATTTTAATTAAATTCAGTAACATACCTAATTTAACTTGAGGACATACTGTAATGGTTCATTTAAACTTTATTATTTATCCTTGGTGGATAGATGATATCCCTGCTTATGTTAACTTGAGATAATTGAATAGGCTGAAAAGCTGATGCTTCTATCTTTTTTGGGCCTCAGTGGTATCTGTATTTAGGTAAATGTGAATAGAGATCCAAAAATTTAGCTGACACTCGTGATAATCTTTGAAGTAGTTAAATAATTTCCTCCAGCAACTGCATATTGCTACTTCAAAGTACAAGGTTTTATAATCAGATTGAGGTTAGATAATTTTTATGGAACTTTCTTTCACCATGTTTGTTTTCCTTGTCACGTTTTTAATGGGTATGCAAAGTCCTCAACTGCTACTCTTAATGAATTCTTAAACAAAAAGCACCGTCTGGGTCTGTGGTTTCCTCAGGTAATATGTTATGTATTCTACGTCCAGTTAGCACCAGTGTTAGTTTGGCTATTTTGGGCGTAGAAAAGCAGCCACATTTTTACTTTCAACACTGCACTAACATCTTGGCACTAATTTGGCCACATTCTCCTGGAAAGAATAGAAAGCTTGACAAAGTTGTACTAAGACTTTTTATTTCCAAGCATTTTACCCCCCTTTACACTTATACACTGCAAAAAGACAGCCTTCAGAACAAGATAAAAATTAACAAACATTGGGGTAGTTTCCTTAAACTAAGCAAAATTATCTGCCAACAGAATGAGAACATTTGACTTGTCAAGACTTTCAAAACATGTAAAAATATCTAATCTCACTAAACCCAGAAATCCCTTAAAATCAGTGTATTTTCACGATTAACAAATGCTTTTTTCTTGATACTAAAACAACACGTGAAATATCTTTTCTCATTATCTTCTCACTAATTTGATATGATATCACATTGGAAAAAAACTGCTCTGAAAATAAGTTGAAAAATCAATACAATATATTTTTGCTCTAATAAGCAAAAAATTTCCAATGGTAAAAGTGACAATTATTTTGGTAAGATATCTTAAATAAAACATTAGATTTAAGCTTTACTAGATGGAATTCTCATTGTATCCATATTTTCTTGTATCAAGAAGTTAAGTATCTTGTAACAAAGTAATAATGAGCTGGAGATTTAAATAAATTATGTCTTTTAATTCAAGCTGAGTATTTCTCGAAACAAGATGGCTTATCCTTAACAAACAACGCAGCAGCTTAAAAATCTTATAACAAGTAGTAAAAGCTTGTTACAACTGAGAAATGACTCATATCAAGATATTTTTATGACTGTTTCACTCAACAAGATATTCAAGATGATCCACCTGGAAACAAGATCCAATATCTGACTGAAATGTTTCCCTTTAGGTAACTGGGTCTTGTATTAAGTGTTATAAGATATTATAAGAAATAAGAAGAATATACATGGTAAGATATTAAGTTTTTGCAGTATCCTAACTCATTCATCTTCATTTCAGTTTCCAACATTTTCATCCAGTAACTTAAATTCCATGTACTTTGTGTTTCTAAAGATCCCCAGAATCATTTAAATTGACAAAACTGTGACAACCCTCAAGATCACTGCTTCATTTTAAAGATGCATCTTCTGTTTTACAGCACATTTGTCAGAAGATTAGACGTGAACAGATGAAAACAGAACTTATTTAGGTCTGATAATGACCTCTGGTGGTAAAAGATAGTGATAAATACACACTGTTTGTCAGCTCCCCAAAGCATGTTGTGATCATATTGTAGCTCATAGGTGTTTCAATTCTTTTTTATTAATAAATGCTGCTGTCAAGCAGGTTAATGTATTAATTGAATGAGCAATATCACTGTTTGTAATCTGGCTCAAAAACAGGATATTGAGGGTGAAACTTTGTGCTACCAGTGTAAACGTACAATAGAATGACAATAAGGTTTATTGAATCTTGAATCTTGAAAAAAGTGTTCCCCAGACCAACTTGACCAGTTTGACTTTAAAATATTGCAGAGCACTTTTGGCTTCTTTGAAATGAAGGCCACTCATTAATATCACTGAGGGCTGGGATGACTGTGATTAAAAATGACCACTTGCATGTATTTAAACCTGTGTCCTCATTCTGGATTGTGCTTCAGGGCAGAATGGAGCATACATGGCTGAAATATTTGCTTTCTGTGTTTTTAGGGGAACTTTGAGAGCTCTGTATGTCCTCAGACGTATGTGCTTAGGATTTTTCTCATACTATAGGTTTCTTCTACCTGTAAACCTCATAATATGGGGATCAGGTCCTACATGGAAGGAACTTTTCAAAACACCCCTGGAGAGCAGTATTATTCAATAGTTCTTTTTTTTTCATTTACCTCATTTTCTGTCCACTTCTCACTACATCACCCACAGACCTTTAATGTCAGTCTTAAGAAGCTGAATATGTACTCAAAAAGTTCTTCTTTCCAGGTGAGACGTCAAGGCATCTATAGTCCACATGGGGGCACTATTTAGCCATATTGTCCATTGCCATATTTGATTACAACATTATCAAAAATTCAAACCAGTCCCAGCCAGTACACATGCAGGAGAATTCAAGTCTTGTAGTATATGTTGAGGACACTTCATTGGGGATTTAAAGTAGAGAGAAATCCCGCACAAGTGCAACTGAGTCCTTGCAGCTCCAATCAAGGAGATATATCATTCAAAATTAAATTTTTAGAATCTGTGATATTTTATTTTATGTTTAACTTTTATCAAAAACATGAGCAACTTAACTGACACTTGCTAGACTTGGACATGCAGAAGGGGACTTGAATCTGTCTCTACACTGTAAAGACAGTTGTTTATTAGTAATTCAGCAGAAAACACAACAGATTGAAAAAAAAAAAGATACAACATTCACAACGATAGCCATAACAGTGATAATAAAAACCATTGTTTTCTTTTCTATGCTCATACTTTACAATTTCTATCAAACACAAATTCTTTGCACGAGTCTCTTATTTTTGTTAACTTAAATCCATACATGAAAGGGGTGATGATTGGTTGGCAAACAAGTAGATATATGGATAAAATGACACGCACTTTATCAGGTATGGGGTTCACAAACCGTGACTCAATAAAGTGAAATAAGGTTCCAACAAACATGTTTGAGAGTGAGACGATCTGTGGTGTGCAGGTAGTTACAGCTTTCTGCTTGTTTTCTTTGGAGGTATGCAGACAAACAGCCAAAATCTTCATGTAAGACACTGTAGTGAAAGCAAAAGGTACGACAACAGTCATGAAGGCAAAAAGCATGTCAGACAAACTGTTAAATAATGAAACTGAGCAAGAATGCTTGATCACTAAGTGAAAGTCACAAAACACTTTGTTAATGACATTTCCACAAAATTTCATACGAAAGGTGAAGGAAAAAGAGAGTAGCAGGTTCAGGAGTGAGTAGATCCATATAACTAGAATGATCAGAAAGACTCTCTCAGTGTTCAAAATGACATGGTAGTGCAACGGATGACAGATAGCAACATATCTATCATAGGCCATCGCTGCCAAATTACAAAACTCTACAGATGCAGAAATGTAGATGTAAGACATTTGTAGGAAACACCACGGCAGAGTCACTTCATGTGTGTCTGAAAACATCTGAGAAAGCATGAGAGGGTACAAGGAGGTGCTGCCGGCTATTTCATTCACAAACAAATTACACAGTAGTATATACATGGGCTCATGCAACTTTCTGTCAAAATAAATAACCACAATAAGAACTGTGTTTGCTATACATATAAAGAGATACCAGAACAGCATAATGCTGAAATACAGGTATTTTAACTCCCCAATGTTTCCATAAGCAGCCAGCACAAAGGACCATATCTCAGTAGAGTTTTCCATTTCTTCCTCTGCCATAGAACGACCACAAGGTGAGACAAATAGAGAAGCTCCTAAAACAAAGCAGTTAAAACATCCTTTTGTCTGACTGCTCAACACAGAATTTTAAACAATTGACATTGGACTGGTAGAAAAATTGGGAAGATATCGCTATCATTAAAAAATATATCAAGATTACATAATTTTTCAATAAAAACTGTATTTCCGTAGCTTCATTAGTTCATGAGGCTGCCTTAAGTTTTATCACAACAAGCAAAATCTCAAACATGGTTCATAGGTCACTGCAAATCACTGTAACATCACAACAACTCTTTTCCACTACAAATGTAACAACATCATTTTGAATAACTCCTAGTCTTAAGGCATGATGTCAGGATGTAAATATCAGCAGGCCTGAATATGAACTTGAGTTCTCATTTTATATGTATGTCCCAGTAGCACTAGTTCCTTACAGACATACAAGGTGGCCTCTTCTATCCCCCCCAAATTTAACAAAGCCAAAGCTGTAACTCAAATTAACTACCACGCTCAGTCTCCACCCCTGTTGACCTGACGTACACTCTGAATGCTGTGCTTGAGTTTGGGCCTCATATAGAAAAAAAGGAGAATGTGACATCCAATCAGAGGTTGATTTGAAACAGACTCACTGCTATGAAATAAATAAATAAATTAATAAACATCCAAAAAGAAACTCATTGTCTGGTTATTTTTATTATTAGCATAGGCAGGCAACATGTTTGTAATCCATTGTTCACAGGGGGGCTAAGAAATCCAACATTACATCATTATGTCAATACCTGATCATATCATAGTTTATTGTTTTCCAGATACCTTTGACATATATTATAAAATATTACACTATAAAGTTTGAATCTTTATGTAATCTGGCTGTTTTACTCTGTTATGAGCATGTAAGTCCAAACTACAAAATGCTGTTTGCACATGCCCGACATGAACTAAAACTAAAGGCAATTAAAGAAAAGCACTGAACTTTAGAGTTTGGGTCAGATGTGTTGTGACCTTTTGTGAATAATGTGAGCAGAGAGAGCAACATGATGCTGTTTTCTGTCAGGTTATTATATTAATATAACCCAAGGCTGGTATGCACATGGTATCATGCTGAAAAGCTAAGTGGCAGGGATTGAATTCAGGATGTTATCGGGGAAAAGTGCAGCCATTCAAACTGTCAGGTAAGGGACTTTGGGTTTGGGGGCTGGTTTTTGATTAAGGCAGGGTCAGGTCATCTAAAGGGGAGTGATGAATGGGAAATGCTATTAGGTTTGGGAGGAAAATTTATAAACATTTTTGCAATAATTCAAGGCCTAAAATACTGCTGTGGTCCATTAGAAGAAAGTTTATAACGATGAGCTGACAGTGCCAGGGGAACAAAGGATGGAACAGTTTATGAAAAAAATCAGAACTATTTGGTGATCTTGACTCTGTTTGGAGCACATATGTGATCACACATTTTTTTTCTTTTTTTCTTTGATTTACTACTGAGTGTGGAGCATGTGAGTAGTTATGGTCGTACGCATGCTTGAAAGAATATGGAATTCTTCCTCATTCTTTCTTTGACGGACAACTTCAGTTGAACAGTCCCAGGGTCTCCGTTGTCATATTTTGTGCTTCATAATGTGTCACACATTTTCAATGGGTGACAGGTCTGGACTGCAGGCAGGCCACTCTTGTAGCTGCACTCTTTTACTACAGAGCCTTGTACTTGTAAAAGGCGCAGAATTCATCTTGGTTTCATTGTCTTGCTGAAATAATCAGAGGCGTCCCTGAAAAAAACAAAGTGGCTTGGATGGCACCGTATGTTGCTCGAAAACCTGAATGTACATGTCAGTGTTAATGCTGCCTTCACAGATGTGACAGTTACCTGCAATGTCATGGGCACTAACACTTTGCAATGAGAAAAAAACAGATTGTCCTTTTCCACTTTGGCCTGGAAGAAAACAACATCAATGATTTTCAAAAATAATTTGCAATGTCTTGAAATGACTTTTTCACTTTGCGTCAGTCCATCTCTTTTGAGCTCAGGCCCAGAGAAGCTGGCAGTGGCAGCGTTTTTTTCTGTTGTTGATATCTGTCTTTGTCTTTGCATGGTAGAGTTTGAACTGTCACTTGTAGATGTCGTGATGAACTGTGTTAACTAATAATGGTTTTCTGAAGTGTTCCTGAGCCCACGCAGTAAGATCCTTTATACAATGTTGGACTATTTGCTCACACAGTTGCTAACAAAATGGTGAACCTCATCCCATCTTTGTTTGTGAATGGCTGAGCCTTTTGGGGATGCTCTTGTTATATCCAATCATGACACTCACTTGTTTTTAATGAACCTGTTCACCCGTGGAATGATCCAAACAGGTGATTTTTCAGCATTAAAAAACTTTCCCAGTTGTTTGTTGCTCCTGTTCCAGCTCTTTATGAAGGTGTTACAGGCATCAAATTCAGAATTAGTGACTATTTGCTACAAAACAATAAAGTTTGAACGATGGATGTCTTGTCTTTGAAGCATTTTCAACTGAATAAACGTTGAACAGGATTTGCAAATCATTGTACTTTTTTTTACTTACGCAACATCCCAACTTCATTGGAATCAAGGTTGTATTTTTTCAGGCTTGTGTTATAAATATAGCACATAAAAAGCAGAGGTTAGGCCACCAGTGTGTCTTTTTTCAGTCTGTTTTGGCCAAGATCAGCATAAAACTCACAAAAATAAAATAATAAAAGAAAAACCCTGTGTCAATTCTCACAAATGAAGTGTTGTAAACTAGCTGATGTAACTTCTGTACATTAGGTTGCAATGTCCTGGAGACTCAGAGATTCAAAGTAAACACTGTGAAAAGCCTCAGGACAATCATTAGGCCACTTTGTCCCCAGTGCCCTTGGACTCTATTAAATGCTTTGGGACTAGCAAAATCCCCAGTGCACCTAGAGATGGCTGCTGTGTTGTTCTTGATGCAGCTGTGGGAAAAACACAGGAAAGGGATGATGATCGCACAAATCTGAGGAGAACAAGTGGAGTCCCCAAGTGTCCTAAGAAATTTATTTGGCTAAAAAGAAAAATTCCACACTGCTTTTGCTAAAAAAAAACAATGATTTTTTTTTTTTTATCTATCTGGCCTTTCGCCTGGTAAAAATGATTAAGAACAAATAAATGTATAATATCAGTGCAGGACGGAATTTCTTTGTGACAGACCATTGTGTGGCCAATAAATAGATTTTAAGCCCAATTGCTTACAGATTTAATAATTGACAGCGATAAGTTTATTTAGCAGCTTTTACATGAAAAGAAAGTGGCCTCAGAGAAAAAAAACCCAACAATTGAAGTGAACAGTCCTCTAAGACCCTCTTTTGCCCAGGTAACTGATGTATAGGGATCTTTTCTGACCTGCCACACCTGAATAAGACCTGATCTACAAAGATCACAAATAATGAGTGCTAAATCGCGTTAGCCAACTATGAAATTGCTTGAGCTATGAGTGAGTGTTGTAGGTGATCTACTTTGAGTATTACAGGTATATCAGTGGTGCAGACCACCCTATTAGAATGAGGATTTTGTGTGTGCTACCCTCTGTCACCATGAAGATTCTGGAAGAGCAGAGATGCTGCACATGAAAAATGAAGTCTGAGATCTTGGTGGAGGAAATAATAAATGGAGACAGTCAATGGCACTATATTTAAATCATTATTTATGGTTTTCTTTTCTCTAGTGGCAAAACTTCAGTTTTGTTTATTTCATAACAAGACACTACATTTGGGTTCATTCATGCTTTTTTTGTTTTGGTTCATTTACAATAAAAAGAGCTGTGTTTTGAGTCATTAGCTGTGTCCTGAGTGCATGGAAACTGGATATACTTGCCCATCCTGAGTGACATAGCATTCAACACTTGGGGCAGCACAGCTGAAGAAATATTTTGGGAGACGCTGGCACTAACTGTGCTGGTGTACCAGAGTGATCCACATGGAAGAAAATGTAGCATTGTAAAGAGTTTTTCTGTCGGCTCCTTTTTGTGACAGGCTCCAAATCATCTCTTGGCTCATTCAGCTGCTCAAAAATTGTATTACTGGATAGACAATATGTCTCTACTATTTATATTTATGAAATTTGTATGTGTCATGGAATCTTCCGAATTTCTTATTATTCTACACAATTATTACCTTAATTTCCTCTGTATGTCTCAAACATAGTCACAGCCCTGTATTTGGCCTTAGATACACACATTCCTGTATTCTTCCAAAGTGAGGACTGTTTCTCTTGTATCAGGATGAGAGGGACATCCTAAGCTTAACTCATTGGTCTCCTAAATAGACATAACAAACATCAGAAATGATAAATACTGAATACACAGAGAGGTCGGGCAGAATTGACTCTGCATTACACTGCACATCCAAGTGAACTGTCTGTCTCTTCTCCTTGATCAAGCTACATAAACTTTTTCAACTGAAGTCATCTGAGTCTCCTGAGTCTTCTTCTTCAACAGTATGTAATGCTGGGCCAGTTAGCACCTGCCTCTCAAATGTGCTTAATATACAGTAGATGCAAAATCACAGACTGCAATCAGTTTCAGGTTTGATAACTCACATCCCAGGTGCTGAATGTTTACATTTGCACAGACATCTCCTTCATAAACACTGCACTGCACATTTGTGAATGAGACTATTGTTAAAGGAGAACCCCCTGTCTCATCCTCAGAATTTTTACCTTCATTAAGCTGGTCTTGTATTTTTGCTGACTCAAAGTTTGTGAACTTGTGTTTTACTTGGTTGAAATTTGTTAGTTTTCTCATGTGAAGCTGAAGACAGATTCCCCCACAGTGGCCAAATAAATTATGTTCTATTGTAGTTTTACAGTGCTGAGAAAACACATAAACAAAAATACCTAATAAGGCATTTTACCTCTTTACTTCTTGAAGTCAAGCCAACTCATTTTATCATAGAATAAGTAGCGTTAGTTAGCTTGTAGAAGGCAATGTTTGGCTGTAAACAGGGACCCTGTCGACTGGCACTTTCAGTCAAACGTGTGTCTCCCATAGACTGTATAATCAATGGACGCCATGACAGTTGGCTTGAACTGATATCTCCACAAAAAGTGCTCCCTCTAGTGTCTGGCTGCTGTATAGTTCAAAAACTCTGTCTCTTTATGCATTCTAGATGAAAGGTGGTAAAACTTTAAAAAATCATTACACCTCATAGAAATGTTTTTCACATTCTTACACTGCGGAGACCTTATAAGAAGATCTTATTGGGCTGCATTGTGTTCAAGTCCTATTTTTTCTGAGTTCATGAGTTATTAGACTTTAAAAACGGGGCTCTCAGTTTCATTTTATGATGTTTGACAGATGCTGTTTGTGTGTAGTTTTTTATTGGGGATACAAGAAAAGAGATTAGACCTTTGAAAGAAAAAAAAAAGTGTTTATTGCGCTTTTGTTACCCAGTTCCACCCAAATTCTAATTCATAAAAATCGGTAAAAGGCAGAGCCACACTGTCCATTCTATACACAGTTTGTAGTGCATCCTAAATGTCTTTCATTTTTCATTGAAGACTCATCTAATGGGGAGGGACGACTGAAGGCAGCTGTAGATCAGTGGCAGAGAAGGTTGTTTCTCAAGGTTAAATCCAAGTTCCCACTGTCCACATGCCCAAAAGTCTGAACCCTCCAGCAGAATTTCTGTTTTTATTTTGGCCTTTACTCAGGAAATATGAATGATAACACAAAATCCTTTCTATCACTCGTGGCTAGTGGTTGGGTGGAGACATTTATTGAAAAAAAAAGATTTTTTTTTTACTCTTTTTAACTTAAAATGACAACAGAAACTTCAAAAATGACCCTTTTAAGAAGTTAAGACAACTCTGGTGGTTTTGGCCGTGGGGTAAATGTGTCATATAAAAGCACACAAAGTGGTCAAGAGATTACAGAAAGCACCATACTTGATGTAAACAGTTATATTCAGACAAAATAAACTTTTTTTTTTTTATTTTATAAACAGACAAGACAACATAAACACAAAATACACCCCACTCACCCTCACCTCCCACACAAAACTACACATGGTACAACAAAAATGTATACATATAGACCCATATAGTTAACATTTTCAAAATAAACCTTTGAGAACCTCCCATCTCCTTTCATATTATTTGGCATCATTGTCAGTTTCGACCATATAACCTTCTAAGGCTATATATATCTGAACAAATCTTTGAAAGGAATTGAGTGAAGATCTATTTATGGCCTTAAAATTAATCGTTTACCAAGAACAATAATTAGGTTAACTAAGTCATTACTGTCTACAAACTCTCCTAAGAATACAGAAACAAAATCAAATTTTAAGGACAAGCCAATTTCTAAACACATTTTCTCAACGTTGTTCCAAAACAAGGACACTATGTGACAGAGCCAAAACATGTGCAAGGTGGATTCAGACTCCTGATAACAAAAACGACAATCATCTGTCTCAGCCATATTCCATAGCTTTAGCATTTTCATTGTCTGTAAAAAATCATATATGATTTTAATTTGAAAGAATCGATTTTGTACAGCCACCGTAGTTTTGTACATTAATTTAAATATTTTTTCCCATGGTAGTGGACAGTCAAAAATTTCTTCCCAAAATAAACTCTTTAAAGTCCTTAAACTCGGCCTCAGCATCCCACTCTCCCTTGTAATACACCATTGGCTTAAGTGTAGGAATATCATCATTCACAAAAACACACAGTCCATTGACTCTATGTTCTACTTCTAGGTCAACTTTGCTGATATTTTGCCCCATTTCTCAGTTCAGAAATGAGACTTTTGACTTTTTCATTTCATGAATCTAAAACTGGAGACTGACAGTAATGCTTTTGAAAAAGGGTTCAAACAATGGTTGAGATTTACTGAAACTTTATCATACTGCCTTTGTTTTACAACCTGTATGTATCTAATTTGTAACAACTACTTTGACTATCTCTGTAATGTCACAAAACACTTTTTTCCCTTTTCTACTTTCTCACACTATTTTAATTATTTTAGCATTTCATAAGCCTCCTGTGGACAAGTGTTGTGAATAAGCACCTGTGCTAAGATACTCAAACAATGCATCTGGTTTGTCCAATGTTAATGTGATGTCCACACCAAATAAACAATAAAATAAAAGTACCCATCCCACTATGCTCAAAATCTACTGAGTTGTAATATTTGACTCTCTCTCTTTTGCTTTTACACAAGGACACACTCTCAGTTGTCATAAATGTTAATAATTAGAAGAAACAAATTAATTTACAAAGTTTATTAAAAACCCATTAGGAGCACATTTTCCAAAGTGTTGTAAAGGTGCAGGTGTTGCAGGTACTGGTACAATTCTGAACCCAGTGAGGTAGAAAGAAAACAGGCTCATGTTTTGTTGAAAGAAAATTTCCAAATTGTGGGATAATATAATCACTCACATACATAATGGCAATAGCACATGGCATGTTTTAGGGATTTGGGATATTCATACTCCATAATATGTCAACAAAAACAAAAAACAGTATATTCAGTTTCCTTGAAAACAGTGCCAAACTTTTTTGAATGAGGTTTTCTTTTTTTTTTTAGTTAACTTTACCTGCATAAAAATTGTGGCTCTTCTTTTTCAGTGTTATTCAGCATTCTTTTGTGCCACTAATTACACATTTGACTGCTCTTCTTTCCTTGTGTTACTGGACTCAAAGACCAGTTAAAAGCGTTGAAAGTCATTGAAAACACATCTGTTGTCTTCATTCAGGGGAAAAAGCTCATTTTACTGTGAACATCTGAAAAACTAAAAAAGCAGTTTTCTGTGAACAAGAATTTTTTGGCATGATTGCCTTATTTTTGGAAGGTTAAATCCATACATAAAGGGAGTCATAATAGGTTGACAAACAAGGATATACACAGATAAAAGAACACGCACTTTATCTGGGACTTGAGCAACTTGAAACCTGGAATCAGTGAAATGGAAAAAGCAGCCGATGAAGAGGTTTGACACGGAGACAATCTGTGGCGTACAGGTGTTTATGGCCTTTTTCTTATTTTCTTTAGAGGTTTTTAGACAAACAGCTAAAATCTTCATGTAAGAGACTGAAATGAGACTGAATGGGATAAAAATAGTCACAAAGCCATAAACCAGGTCAGATAAACTGTGCAGAGTTGAAACTGAACATGCAAGTTTTATCACTAAGTGGTGGTCACAAAACACTTTGTCAATGATATTACCACAATATTTCAAATCAATAATGAATGAAAATGAGAATAAAAAACAAAGAACTGAATATACCCATATAACCAGAATGATTATTATTAACCTGCCTGTGTTCATTATAACATTGTAGTACAGAGGATAACAGATGGAAACATGTCTGTCATAGGCCATGGCTGCTAAACTACAAAACTCCACAGATGCAGCGATGTAGATACAGCACATCTGAAAGAAACACCAGGGCAGAGTCACTTCATGTGTGTCTAACAACATCTGCGAGAGCAACAGAGGATACAGCGACGTGCTTCCAAATATTTCATTCACAGATAAATTACATAATAATATATACATTGGTTCATGCAGCTTTCTGTCAGCATAAATAACAACAATAAGAACTGTGTTGGCTGCACATATTGAAATGTACCAGAGCAGTGTTATAATGAAGTAAAGATATTTGAACTCTCCAACGTCACCATAAGCAGCCAGCACAAATGAAAAATCCTTAGTTGTGTTTTCCATTTCTTTCCAGTGTGATTTAACAGCACTTAAGTCAAGCAAGGTGGTTAATCAGCACACATATTCACTATCTTGCAATATCACCTCAGGCCAGAACCTTAACTACAGTTTTATAATAAGGAGCACATTTGTTTTCAATCTGTTTTCAAAAGTCTGTGAAGAAAAACAAGAACCACACAGAGCATGAATCGTGATTAATGCATTGCAGAGTTAATCTCAGAGCAATAAGTGATACAGGACCAATATAAAAGGCAGTGGATGGCTGCTGAGACTAAGTGGTCATGTCCACTGAGGCTTTTTTTTGTACTGGTAGTGCCAAAGATGTCATCTATAGAGTCTTCTCACCAACATTTACTGTTGCTAAGTCACAAAAGTTGTCTTGTGGTACTTT